>MU868574.1:97493-109553 GCA_036418205.1 Ostertagia ostertagi
CAGAATCTTCCTCGTTTGACGACAAATCAGCCTCCTTAGACGAACGTGGAACGTCCGGCCGTTGAGGAATACTTATTTTGAGAGGGCTAAAACTTTGCGAGCGTGTTGCCACAGCTGGCTGGGGATCATGAAACTTCTGGAATTCTGGAGCAAGAGTATCACTTCGTTTCGGGGAATGGAAGCATTCACTTCGGATCGAGTCTCCACTAGCATGTTGCTGTCGCAATAGATCCGTTGATGGCACTTCATATGAGACATTCTGACACCTTTCTTGATCGGGTCCCTGTCGTATTTCAGTCTGCACTCGTTGAACTCCTGCTCGAGAAGCCATAGGCTCAAAAATCTCCAAATTCAAGATTTCTTGAGCTTTCGTTAATTCATTTTCACTTGTATCCGATCTGCATGGAGAGACACATAGACCACGTCTTACGGCGAACTGAGCGTGATAATATGGCGGCAGTAAATGTTCCTGGAAAAAAAATAAGGATCATTATGTCTAATGATACATTTTCTGAAATTCTGGACCCGCATCCTATTCCTCAGTTTCTCATAAGGTCTAATGTATTTCACAGAATTTTATATACTAGTTAATGCATGCCCGTAGGAAATAGACACTCGCCAAAAAAATGAAAATCTACCATGTCAAAGGGTCACAGTTAGAAATTCAGCCCCTTCAAGAAGACGAAGAAGGCACACTTATTGTAAGAATCGACTAAAGCTTACGGAACGAAACCCGACACAGTGATATGAGACCATATAAATATGTATAACTATATAATGTACCTGCATTCTTGCTCTTGGAATGCCTTCTGGTATTACAGTTGGTTCCACCATGATCGGAGGTAGTTCGGGCAGAAACATGAGATCACTGGAAGATGTCCGTTTCTTTGCAGCAATCTTGTCCTTTTCAGCGAGAGCCTTCTTCGCAATGCGTTGTTCGTTCATTAGATAGACATATCGCATTGCTCTCATCTCCTCCTCCATTAACTCTGCAGGATGCCTTTGGTGACTAGCAACTCGTTCCGACTCCTCATGCACACTGTGCTGCTTTTGTATTGGGTACTGGTTATGTGAATGCTGCTCCAAAGTTACTTGATCATGATGAAAACGCCGTGGTTGCGGAGGCGGGGCGGTATGCGTCGGCAGATGATAATCACTAGGAGCTTCAAGTATTTCTGATAAACCATAACGCTGATCTCGAAGTGCAACCTTCAAGAGGTTTGTTGGTAAACTGTTGGCTCTGTTGAAGAGGACGCCGAAACTGCTGCTGTAGGCTGGTCAAATCACGAGCCGCATAAACATCTTTCTGTGCCCTGACCTCTAGCCACGTCCTATCAGTGCCACCAGATCTTTCGCTGTAAGGATCCTTATGTTGCTTTTGCTGCTGCAACTCGATGTACTGCACACTGTCATTTCGTTGAGTTTGACAGCGCTGAAGAGGAAACGTATGGGGAGGTGGTGCTTGCTGATGAAATTGAGAAGGTTGAGTCGCAGCAAGGCTACCGATATTAGGTGCAACTGGACCTGATGCCGCGCTTACTACTGCAGGCTGAAGGGCGGGATCAGAGTGATGTGATGTAATATGATGCGTATTCTCAAACACTGTTTGGATTTTTAGCTGTGGTGATTCTGGACGAGTAACTGCCGTGTGTGATAACCACGCGGGGAAAATCTGCTCGTGTCTTGGCTCATAGGTAAATGTCTTAGGTTTGAATGACGCCAGATTATGGAACTCGGCAGTCGGAATTATGGAAGAAGGCTGCTGTTGGTGCATTAGCGGTTGCTCATATTGAGACTGTTGTTGCATCATTTCTTGATAACTTCTTTCAGATTCTTCATGGAAATGTACTAATTCTTCGTCGTCCGCTGAATAATCTTCGTCATACAAGTTCTCTTCTCCAGACTGGCGAACTTCCACACCTGCAGTAGCACCTACAGCTCGACCTTGATGGCTTTTCCTTGTCGCTAAAGGGATTTCTTCATTACTTTTTTCAGTTCTCGACGATATAATCACGCTGATTGGCATTCCGCCACATATTTCTGTAGGCATAGCCGTCGTTCTCGACATCGTTTGTTGTTCAGAAGCACAATCACCGCCCAGCTCAACTCTAGGTATATTCTGCATAGCCGATCCTTCTGCTGCAGAACCAGCTAGCACCTTTCCCGCCACTTCCGTTTGGCAGCACTCGATATGCCTACTGAGGCTGAAGTCTTGTGAGTCGACCAGGATGGGAGAATTGACTGCTTCTACAAGAGAAGACGAGTTGCCAGCAACACTGTCGGACTTTTCAGCGCTCCCAAGAGCTTGTCGAGAAACTGAGGGAGATGTATGTTCAGATTTTCTCTCCTCACTATGGTCTTTGAAAGGAACCAAATTTCCCATTGTTTCCGGTTCACTGTTCATGCCGGAATCTAAATGCTCATGCTCCGATAACTGCGAGAGAGCAGCCAGTTCGTTTGACAACTTCTGTATGTCTCCATCACGGTCACTTGATCTGCATTCGGCTTGATCCTCTTCCAAATCAATAACTGTTCTTTGATCGGTATCAGAACTCTCCGATGTCAGTTTTGTAGCCGAACGGAAACGCTGACGTAACACTCTTGAAGGTGAAGCTCCCTTTAACATTAAGCCAGCTTGCTGCTCATCGATCTCCTCCTTTACTGCACAGCTGTCATCTTCTGAAAGTAGTTCAGGCGAAGACGTCAGAAACGCTACCGTGGCATCATCGGCGTCATTGTCGTTCTTTGACGCCACTGGCAGAATGACGCCATACGTTGGGCTCTTAATTCCAAGCGGCTCCCACAGTTCTTGCGAGCCAGAAGGCTGCCGCGACTTCTTTTGATAAACCACTGCTTTGGAGTTTTCCGAACATGGGAGACTCAACAGCTGTTGCTCCTCTAGAACAGACTCTGCGGTAGCACGACTTACAACACTGGGCTCCATATGGATTCGTTTCATTATAGGGTCAAACGGAACTGCTTCGCTACGAAAAGTGTCGCTCTCCACAGAAGTTCCTCGAGCCAAAACACTGCTATGTGTTGCCAGCGTCGTGGGCTGTGTAGAAATTTCTGATTGTGAGTATGTCCATGGAGATGCTGCGAGTACAGTAGGTATTTGAGGAAGTCGTGGTAGAGCCAGATCTGGTACCATCACAGCACGCTCAGATGGTTGCCCCACAAGAACGGTCGAGTTGACGACTTCATCATCAGGCGACATTGCATCAATAATTGCAGGCTCAGATGAGAAATGAGTTGATAGGTGAGCGGTGGAGGGTGATGGCGATGGGGTCGAGATGCCATGAGCCACATCGGTGAATGCACTTTTTGCAGATGATTGCCTGGCATGGAGGTAAGCACGAGTTTCTGGACGAGTTCGTGCGTTCTCACTGACAACTCGGCGTGAGAGTTCCTTCGAGGATTTGTTAACAGCCGAAGAAGACTCTGAAAAAGCTTCGATAAGGTGGAACAAGAGGAACTCGCATTCTCCGATTTCATTTGCATTCGAAATCCAAGCCAATGCAAATCTCACCTGACTGGTGACTATTTTCAGATGTCACATTTAAGCGAAGCGGTTCTACAACAGGGAGGATGCGAGATCGCAGAGCTGGAGAAGGAGGTTCATCGAGTTCCCGCCTGTAAAGGAATGGCATCATCAACATCACTAGAAACTATTAGGTACCGGATATCTTAATGTCGTTTTTTCACCAAGAGTTTGGACCAGCAATATTTCAGTTCAAAACCCGGGAGCGAATTAGTTTAATCATAAAATGACTTACTAGGATCCCCTCATCTAACAGTTTGAGTGGAAACCTTGCACGATCCAAGCTCGGAATTTTTTGAGTTAAAAAGGAGAGGCAGGTCGGTTTTGACATCCTCTGATAAATCATCCCTCTTACTTGCTAAAAGTAAGGCCTGGACAAAGTAAGTATACAGCTTAGTTAGAGTAGGGTCTGCATTGTACGACAGAAAAATTAGAACTTATCAGCTCAACTGGGCAGTTTTTTACGGAGACTTTTTTGCAACATAGGGTCAAAAACGCACCCTTTTTGAGCGCGCGTGAGAGGCAGGTGAGCACATTTATCAGAATATCTTGCGGAATCAAATTCATAGGAATGTTTGTGCATCATCGATCCATCACTGTGAAGGTGTCCTACCATTTCAGCACAAGACTGGTGCAGCCCCGTCTCGACTGATTAACTAGGGCCATCCTTTTTGAAGACGATTGCGGCATCCTTTCAAAAACTTCACTGTCTTTTAAGAAAACTGTGGAAAAACCGATGAGCATTCCAAACGGTAGTATTCCCTCCAACAAATGCAATGTTGGTTTGGTTGGCGGATCTGTAGCTCCCAGCCCGACTTTGATGGCATTTGGTACACACATACGAATTTGCGCAATGAACCCAGGAATTTTCAGAAAAAGGTATAAAAATTGGGTAACAATAGGGACTAATAAGCAACATATTACGTAGTATTAATAAGCAAAAAGAACGTTCTGAGATATTGATTTTCCATAGGTAATCGGCCCCAAAACTTCCTGAACTCAGAAAAGCGACACTAAGATATCCGGTACCTAATACTTAATATATTCAACATGAAAATCGGTTGATGCAAGAAAAATAAAACAACGACTACATAAAATAATCATCATTCACCAGATAACCCACTATGATAATTCAGTAGATGAGAAAAGTAAACCATTGAAAAAAAATCGAAATCTTCAGAAGAAAAAGGAAAAAATGAGAAGCCCCCTAACCTTCTCGATTTCCTACGACTTTTCTTTCTAACTTTGCGTCTAGTTTGCTCATCAGGTGATTGCCTTTCCGCATCGACTAGAACACCGGGAGAAAGACGTGATGGAAAATCCTCGCCGCCGTCACTGCTTTCAGAGTCCTGAAAAAAAAACCATTGTGAAACCATAAAATTCTGAAGACATTAGACAGCAGGAAAATCGTTTTCAAAATAATTCCTGAGGAGATATTAACGGACATGTGATGCCTAAACCAGAACTCGTCCAACAACTTTTTGGTCTCAGATTTCGGCGGTTTTCGTATGTATGGAACAACTGCACCGAAGGTCCACACTTAAGACACCCCAAGTATAAATTCGACAGTTTTCCAAGCTACACTCACTAACAGAAAAGGATTCCTGAGAAGGCAACACATTTATCGACTTAATGTCCACAAAGAAAAATCGGACAACCAAAGTGACAAAAAAAGACGCGCGCTACAGCACTTGATCAATCTCATCCCGGTTACTCCAGGGCTGATCGAGCAATGAATTTTTGTGCCATTCATTTTGGAAGGGTGATAATAGTGACAAAGTCTAAGCATATATAGCTAAGCCAAGCAAGAACGGTGTCACGAAATATAGTTGTGTATCCCGAAGCGATTTAATGAGCCATGATTCTAAATAACTGTGCACGATTGTGCCTCCTTATCGACTTAAATGTCATGGTTGTGTCGGTTACCAAAAACAAGGGTGTTGACAAACCCCACGAAATCATCAATAAGTAAATACAATTGTGTTGACAATTCCAACTTTCACTACTTCTAGAAGATTCAGTTTTCCACAATCATTATTTTAATTCTTGGCAATGGTTAAATTGACACTCTTGAGAATTTTCTTTCAGTCTCTTGAACTTGGGAGCGTGAAAACGATAATTGCTAATGAAGAAGAGTAGCAGATTCAGAGAGGATGTGAGGGCTCAACATCTGATACTCCGACGCGACTTCCCTTCTTTGCTCTTCAACATACGACCCCCTCAGCCCGTTGTAAACTATTAGTTTGGTGCAAGACTTGTAACGTATGCAACTTTTCCGAAAAACCTTGTTAATCCTTAATTCATTTGGTTATTCTACCGCACCTGATACATTGGGAGTAGGTGATAGAAAGCGGCGGAGACTATATTGCACAGCAGTGTCTGGGAATTATCCCCCTGTACATCAAGCGAGGAGGCATGGATCAAGTACAACCCGTAACAGCTGACTGGAGTTGAGATTACACAGTGGGCAGGCACGCGCACACTTAGTAGATGCCAAGCGTTTTTAAATGGGCGGTGCTTAATAAATAAAATTCATAACTCGATTAGAAAAAAGCCTGTAGCGGAAAAACCAGTTTAGGAGAGCAATTTCCATGGCGTCCCAAGCATACCCGAACTGAGTGAAGGTCCTCCCACAGTGGGCGATCCGTGTCCTTAAGTAAGCACCATTTACTACAGATCCTCATAATTCTGTTTAAAACGGTTCTAGAAAGTGGATAAAGGTTAGAGGAGGAATTCAAATTGTTAAGGTGGGGTTGGTGGCTGTGCCAACGAAATGGCAAGCTACCATCTAAAATTTATAATCGGTTAAAAGAAGTCATTGTTACGGAAGAATGGACTAGTCTGAACTAGTGAAATGGAGTTAACGCTGCTACTGGTTTGGGAGGAGTGAGTGCCTCCGAAACACTAATAGCTTCTGCTTTCGGGACTGTTTCGGACTGCTCACGATCAGAGACAGAGAAAAAGAGGATAGGGGTTGGCTCAAAAATGGAAATCAAATGTTTTCAGAAAGCGTTGAAGTGCATCAAAGTGGGCGGAGTCTGCAACGAAATTTACAATTCGGTCCCAAGACAGCCTAGAAAACGGGAAAGAAGTGCAGTTCGGCTAAGGAGGTCAAATGCTGTCGGGACGAGGCGTGTGCCGACAGTGGATACAGTGTGCTGGGAAGAAGTTACGGAATATCGATGGCCCTGCTTTATATCAATGCAGCCTAGAGTGGTGCCCGCCTATGCGTGCGCAGCCAAACGATGAATTAAGAGTTCAAATGAACTCCAGCAAAACTTATGCAACAACTTAATACGAAAGAACAAAGGAAGAAGTATTTGGCGTTGGTCAACTACATTCTAGAACCCACGTAGCCTACGTCTGTTCGGAATTGTATTCGTAATAACTTCGATGCCCACTTCTGCAATGCCTTCGCAAAAGCCAGTCGATATCAGGTTACTTCCATGCAAACAATTCGTGCTCATAAATGACGCATTGCCAATTAAACCGACCTCGTTCGCACGTCACCTAATAAATGTAAGTGATAGAATAGAATATAAGTCTCCCTGAAGCTACAGTGCGTTTCAAAAGTATGTGCACACCCTCAAAATTCACGTTTGAAAGGGAACCATGAGGTTTCGTGCTATGAAATCCTTCTCAATCGATTTCTCGTAGTCGATAACCTATCAATGGAAGCAAAGCAGATAATATCGCCTCACTTTCGGAAAAAATTTTTGGATGAAATTTTTTTCTTTGTTTCAAAAGTATGTGCACACTTAACAAAAGACAAAAACATAGCCGAGATTAGAAATCAGTGGGGCCTCCAGAGTTTCTAATTAGCTCAAGACATCCTGTCCGGCCCTCATAATCTGAAACGTTTCCACTTGTGTTTGGTCATAGGTTACCGTCGCTGTCGGCCCAAATAGCCTCTACCGCCGCCTTCAGTTCATCCGCGGTATTTACTGCCGGTTGCTAAAGTTACGCCTTGATCAAGGGCTCCCTATAGGGTTGCAGTAAGGAGGACACACAAGCCAATCTATCGCTTCAGCACCATTTGGTTAAGGCCATTCTTTGGTAGATTGCGAAGCATCGAAAGACACGTGGTCCTGTTGCGCTACTGACCAATTTTGTGGTTTTTTTTTGAACAACAACAAAAAGATACTTTGTACCTTCAAGCGATGTGAGTGAGAGTCTCCCAAGAAACTAGGTGAAATGAATTGTCTCGATGGTCCAGGGTCGTCGTCATGTGGCCAAAAACGATCGTCCAGGTATTGCGAAGTCCCTGAAGGGGAATCCCTCTTGTCTTCCAGCTGAAGTGCTGGGTCTAGTGTCTTTACGTCGATCTCTTTTTGCTTTCCTACGTCTGTGCTTTCGATGACCTTTCTGAATAGAAAAATCAAATAAATCAATGATGTAAACCCAACGATATTTTTTAAATGGAATGTAATTCAAAAGAACCTACGAGGCTAATTGTCAGCTTGATTGGCTCCTTGGTGATTGGGGGAGACATCAGCTTCGGAGAAAAAGGAAAGCTAAATGGTAAACATGCACAGTAGCAAAATACAAAACCCTTCAGGAGGGAAATAACCTTGGGTTTCTGCTGATATCAGGAGACTCAAGCCCTGAATGCCTCCCGGAATCGTCATCTGTAGATATGGAAGGACACAATTCGGGTGCGTTCCGTACATTGGTCTGGCAAAACATTGTCTCGCTCGAAGCAACATCCCGCCTACCGTGCTGAACGTAAACCAGATAACCAAAAAGATTTTGGTAGACTCGCAGTCGTCTTCATTATCTGACAATAACCAAAAAAGTTCGCTGTGAATTCACCATCGAAATTTTTCATCAAACTTGAACATAAATTCATGTTGAGATAATTCGTGCCCTGATCACGAGTACATTATTCGGTCTCAGCATTGGAGCAATTAAGTGCTAACATAACACATTTTGATGACACTGCTCTTATGTATTGTAAACAGATAGACTACAGAAGACTTTCACAAAAGGATACATGGACCCTTGAAAACTATTCAGATTTTGAACGTTCCTTCTCCATCTAATGGAACGCTTTTGCCCATTTGACAATTTGATCTTATTTTGGAGGGTGTGGGTACTTAGGACAGAACGCGACTTTTTCGCTCTTCGCAACGCGACATCGCGCGGCAGGCTGGCGCACCCGTAGCGAAAACAACTACGGTATATAAGAACGCGCGATTGGAGCAGCTTTTTTGCATGCGTGAATTTGTAAGTTTCTGATTCCTTACTTGCCCGCGCTCACACCCATTGTATTGATAAATGCGGTGAATCACTAATTCTGTCTCATTATT
Organism: Ostertagia ostertagi; assembly: GCA_036418205.1. Taxonomy (NCBI): domain Eukaryota; kingdom Metazoa; phylum Nematoda; class Chromadorea; order Rhabditida; family Trichostrongylidae; genus Ostertagia; species Ostertagia ostertagi. The sequence goes on from MU868574.1 coordinate 106,344, forward strand.
GAAAACGTTTTGTGACTTACACGATTCCGGGCGATGCCACTAAAATGGTGTTTTACGAATTATCGGTGAACGAGGGTTTAATAGTGTCGCTTGTGCTTGCATTTTGTGGGTTCATATTGTTGTATAGACTTCTGCATAAGGGTATAACATCTTTTACGAAACGCTTCTGTCCTCATTACGGATATGATACTCATTTTGGACGCTGGCGCCATTTGGGGCCAGGTGGCGCCACAACTGTTTCCCACTAAATTCGTTTTACGAATGGGAAAAATTAGTGTCATATTCATGATCAGGGCCCCAAATAACCCCTATGCAGAAGTTTACAGTCGTCTCATCAAACGTCCATCAACCATTCCTCTTCCAGGTTCTCCAGAAGCTCTACCATCCATCTCTGCAAAAATAACCTACCTCCCTCTTCACTGCTAGTTAGCGGTCCACTTCTGGTTACCATTTCCTCGTTCATTATCAAATCCATGGCTATTAAGCTTCAAACTCCTTGTCGCAATCAAAGCCGACACAAATATCGCGCTCCAATCGCGCGTTCTTATATACCGTAGTTGTTTTCGCTACGGGTGCGCCAGCCTGCCGCGCGATGTCGCGTTGCGAAGAGCGAAAAAGTCGCGTTCTGTCCTAAGTACCCACACCCTATTTGAGTGGGGGTGCTATATTACTATTCGCATTACTTCTTTGCTAGCCATACATACAACTTTTTTGAACTGCCATCGCTTCTACACCATTAACTGTACAAAAAAACTTTACAATAGCCCTTGTTAGCAACCAGGACCAGGGAAATGACCAACTGAAAGCTGGGAAGGGCGCTGGGAGTCCCAGCGCCCTTCCCAGCTTTCAGTTGGTCATTTATACATCGGAAGCGGCTTGCTTTTCCTTTGCTATATAGTTGTAGTAGTAGTATTGAGGGTAGAACCGAAGATCCTCTCCAACAACCACTGCTCAAGAAAATAGTGAAATGAGCAACAGCTCGAAAAAGTAATTGAAAACCATGAAGAAAAGAGCTCGCGTGAACAATATTACCTGACATTTGACGTGCTCGTCCATCGCATCGTGATAAACGATGTCAAAATGATGACCGCCTAGAAGTGTTATATCATTCTATTTCATGTCAGAATTTCAAAATTCGAGATCTCAGGTGTGATTTAAAACCTACGAATATCGTAACGGAACATTGTCTCAACGATTGAAGGCACGTAAACATGGCGTGACTGAAGCAACTGCTTCAAACTGGTGGAAGAAACTATTCCAGTCGCCGCCCTGAAAAAAAAAGAATACGCTACCAAGGACTGATTTTATTTTGATTTGGTTGGTAGTTTGGATTGGTTTTAGGCAGACTGTATAATAGGAATGGGCCTGCTAAAAAAAACGGAATCTCAGCCTTGAAAGGGGCATGCGCTGGGCCCCAGCCTGCAGGAATTCTAATTTTGACAAGATGAGATCCCCTGTGTGTGCAAACCACTGCGTTTCCGCTTTTACAGCCACCTCGGAGCTTTTCCTTGCCAAGACCTGGATTACTTTATGCGACATGAACTGTCGCGCCAAGTACCTCCCGTACTAGACGAGACCCAAAAAGCTGGAAATCACAGCCAATCTAAACACTTTCGCAACCTTGACAAATTTCCACTCAAACAGTTGCTTTGATCCGATTAGTTGCCACTCGTAAAACATTGCCTTTTTTTTCAGATGCGATCAATGGTGAGGATTCCCATACTCTTATATCATTCTAAATACAAGAAGGACTCCGTCCACGAAGGTACAGAACTTTGTAATCATAGACTTGTCCGGTAGTCTATCAGGGCTGCACCAACAAAACAGCTGAATAAAAAAGTGCAATACAGGAACATCGACTCCCAAAAAGGTCGTAGGTCATTAGTCTCGCACTATTGGTGTTCTCTTCATGAATACAATAACAATATACAAGAAGTGACGCAGGACAGGTTCAAAACCATTAACTCATTCGGTCCTGTTCATAATCTGCGTTTGGGAGAACTAAATCCGTTTCCAAAGCAGAGGTGCATATAGATCAGAAGAATCGCCGAAATGGGAAACCGCAAAAATTACCCCATAATTATAGTCTGAATTGGGGGAAAAAAACAAGAGGACTAGATACCTGTATAGTCGCAAAACAGGAGCACTACAGAACTGCAAAGAGCAAGAGCTCGGGAACGCAAATGATTAGATGTCGGTGCTACATTACTCCATGGAGAGCCAAATTTTTTCAAATGAATCTTTCTCAACTGGTCCAGGAATCTTGCTGGGGTTGGAGAAGTTTCAAACACCATTTCGCAGCGCCCGCATTACATGAGCCCTTCCTTACGCAATCGGAATAACGTAATAACTTCGTAATTTGATTAAGAACTAACCTGAAGCTTGTCCATATGCTCAGCACTTTGAAGGAATAATCTTTCGCGACTACCAAGTCCAGCCTCTGCAAATACAAAAAAGCAGCCCGTGCAAATGTGTACTACGGGCAAACCGTAATAACTTACGCCCCTCGCCACTCAGGCCCTGTTCAGAGATGCTTGCGCGAAAAAACGCATAGGCGAAACAATGTGAAATATGTATCGACTGAACGAAGACGCACAGGCGAATCGTGAAGTGGGAGGATCGACGAAAATGAGTATCATACGCATCGACTTACGAACGCTTCGCTCACGCGATTTTCCGCCTGTGCGTTTCTCACAGTCGATACATATCAAACTCTTGACTGAAATTCGCCTGCTCCGGACGTTTCGCTTACGCGTTTCACAATTTCTCAGTCGATGCGTATCTAAATCTTGGCGGAGATTTTCGCCTGTGCGTTTTTTCGCGCCGGCGGACATCTCTGAACAGGGCCTCACTTTCCATTCCGATTTGTCTTGGAATGTAAGGGGTCGAAGGGGATACTTGACATGCATAATTACCTGTAATTTAGGACTCCAAGTAAACGTAACCACCGAAGGAAGTCACAAGGAGCCAAGATTTACAGACTTTTGGGCTTTTAGATCGAAGAACCTTCATGCTTGAAAAGTGCTTGCGATGAAGAGAAGCGTAACGGCCGAAAAAGAATGTAAAATTAGAGAGACTCCTCTGATGGGTCAATCGTCCTTTGTGTGAACATCAGTAAGGAGTGGGACGTATAATGTCAACGGGTCTCCTTATGCGCAAAGGATATATCGTCCTCCCGGTCAAGTGGGGTGACGATCAGTCCTCCTCCTA
>MU868575.1:0-42053 GCA_036418205.1 Ostertagia ostertagi
CCGCATCTCAGGGAACTTTTTGAAGTCGGCGTCCAACACTGTCATCGAGCAGCTCACCAAGCACTGTAATAAGTATCTGGACGCGCAGAGAATCCCGGACCAGTGGAAGACGTCAAGTACGGTTCTTTCGTTCAAGAAAGGCGAGCGCGACCGAATGAGTTTTCGGTCGTCCCACTGCGCTCCTCTCACAGTTGCACAAGCCGTTCACGAGGATTATTCTAAACAGACTGGAAGGGCAACTGGGTGACTATCAACCAGTGTAGGACCGGGTTCTGTAAAGGCTTCTGTTGTATGAACCACACCGTCACGCAGCTGATCGAGCGGACAAAAAATACAAGCAGCCACTCCTTCTCTGCTTTATCGACTATGCGAAGGCATTCGACAGTGTGGAGCTCAACTCTGTCTAGAGCGCATAACACCATGCAGGCGTCGATCCGTGCTACATCAACCTGCTGTAAGATGAGACTGACGGCAGATCCTGAACTTAAAACGAGATGGTTCACACGGGCTTTATTGTTGTGGGTAATCCTCTTCTAGGTGGTAGCCTTGAGCCTCCGAGTGTACACAGTTCTCCTCCTTTCACTTGTCGCGATTTCAGAAATGTGATCTTAGGCCTTGAGAGCTTGTCTGAAGCTGAAGTTGAAGATGTTTCGAAGAGTAGAAGAGGTAATATAGAATCGCTCTGCGGAGTCGCAACGTCAAAGACCGTCCTTCTGCAGTCTCTTGATTTATGGGTCGAAGCTCAGCAATAGTTTGGAAAAGCTTTAGACCAAATGACTTGCGGAACTTCTTACGTAGCTCTAATGCTTCCAAAAAGTTCCTAAGGGCCTGTTCATACTTTGCGAATTCGGCGAAGATGCGAAGATGCGATGATGCGACCGAGCGATTCTATCAAATGATGTGCGTGCGTATTGATTGATTCGACTCCGCCCTTAGCGTCACTTGCAAGAGCGCGTCTGGATTGCAGCGATCGCGCGAGGCGAAGATGCGAAGGAGCGACCGGCGTGGAAGGATAAGATACGCGTCGACAGATAAAATGCAAGTCTATGAATGGAAAACTGATCTTTCTTTGTTTCGCTGCTACTGCTGTTATTGCTCTTTTCTTCTACTGTTCAACTTTTCAATATCCATTTAGTGACATGTCGCCGTTAAAGTATTCTATTTTAGATAATCTTCTCTATCTGCGTTGCTTTACTTCGGAAATTCTTAAAACATAAAAAAATAGAAATTTTCAGCGCATTTTTGAGAGGTGCGCTGTGCTAGTGTTAATCTTCTGCTCAGGCATGAAAATAGTTGAGTTTAATATGACATGGATCGCATTAATGAGGGAGCATGAGCATGCATATAAACATGAGTACACTTGAAATCTTGATAATACACGTGGTCCACATCAATGAAACGTTAGCTTCATTACCTGTCCTAACATGAACAAAGCGATCTGATTCTGCATAAGTGGGAACAATCACAGCGAAAACAACAAAATAGTGGCTGCGGCAGGGGCCAAACAAATCAACAACTCGAATCAAACGAAAGATCGTTGGCTGATCGATTAATTAGGATTGATTGATTCCTGACGCGTCGCGGCGCGTGCGTCTCTTGTGCGAACGTGCTACCAATCGCCTCGTTGCATCTTCGCATGATAGCCGATTCTCAAAGTATGAACGGGGCCTAACTTCCTTGAAATACTCCACGGATCAGTACCAGCAAGATGTGAAAGACGCATTCTATGCTTTTCAGCCACCCTGTATTTTTAGCAGAGACAAGGCATCGCGGCAGCGAAAATTCTTCAGTAGCCTAACAGCGATATAGGAACAACAGAACATCGGAGGGTGAAGAATAGTCTGGATAAATAACATCAGAAGCGAGGAGCTTTGACAAAACGATGTAAAGTGAGCACATGGTTTATTGACCTCACGAGAGGGTGGGCGCTAGTTTCGTGCTTGCTCAAGCAACAGAATTACTATTTGGTTACGCAGGATTTGCGTTGAGCTCGTTACAACAAGTCATACCGTGTGCTGATAGAAATCTTCAAAGAAAGGATACAATATATGTATCGGAGCATAAGTTAGCAAAAGACCATTCTCCTCCGTCACCAATCTGTTGTGTGGTATGTTCCGCTATCTATCACTCATTTATAGGCAGAAGTTTGGTGTGTGTGTGGTGTGTGTGTGCTGTGTGTGGGATTGTGTGGTGTGTGGTGTGTGTGGTGTGTGTGGTGTGTGTGTTGCGTGTGTGTGTCGTTCTGTCCGTCCAGACAAACCGCTCACTGAACCAGGAATACAAGGACAACACTTGGAGATGTTGATGTCATGATCTTGATAACACCCATAGCGACTATATAAACACCGATCGAACACACTCAATCTCATTCTACGTGGTGATGCCGTGGCAGCGGGATGAGCGGGGGTGGGGGAGGGGGTTTTAGGGGGTGTAGAGGGAACGGGCAAGAAAGGGGAGGCTGGAGGGGAGGGGAGGGACCGAAAAAAGAGGGAGGGAAGGGGCAGAAGAGAAATGGAGGGAGAACGTGGCGCTGTCATGCGCCGACCGAGAGGAGGGTATAAGGAGGGGGGATGTGGGGAAGGAGAGACTGAGTGTGAACGACCGTTTTCAAGAGTAAGGTTTATATTCATGTTGACGCATTTTTTAACCTGATGTGGTGCTTGTGATAACACCCACAATGGCTACAAAAAACCGAACGAGCACACAACCTTATTCTATATGGTGCTGCCGTAGTAGCCAGAGCCGATGGGCAGCAGAGGGGAGGGGAACCAGAAGAGGAGGGGAGTAGAGAGGAGGAGGAGTGGGGGAGAGGGCAAAGAGAGCTGGAACATGGTGCTGCTATGCGCTGGAGAAAAGCCTCCCTACCCTTTGATGCGCGCGATAGCGGGCGGAGCAAACCTGGTAGAATGATGATGTTATAACGTTATCGGCTTTCAGCGCCTAAGTACTCTATAATGCGTACAATCTCTGTTTAGTCGTTTGTGAGGTGATTAGGAAGCTAGGGTGCAATAGAGCAAACATTCTCACCAACCTTTCCCCGTCGCGACGAGAATATCGCAAACGTCACTCTGACAAGGAAGGTCGTTCAGGGTGTTCCAAGCTTTTCAAAACGGTCTTTTGCATGGTATAGGGGCACATTTGGAAACCACAAAACCATTGTAAATTCTTCCTGAACGGCCGCTTTGAATACCAGAAAAGGGGCTCCCTAGCCACACCTTTCTCACCAGTATCTCAACCAAAGTCTTTTTGCAAGGATTACTGACGGTCCTAATCATGAGTATGGTACCAATTATTCATGCTAACTCCGTTTTGTTTGGCGGAAGTGGTGTAGTGACAAGTGGCGCGCTTACCACGCAAGCGGTCCTGGGATCAAATCCTGAGTCGTAAGTCGCCCGGGCCAACCAGGCCTTCCATCCCTCCGGGGTTGGTTAATTGGTACCAGACCTGTCTGGGAGGAAGAAAACACTGACTTGTACATCGGTTGGCCCCCGCAAGTCATTGTATAGGCCACATCGCATTCAGAGTCAACCCTGTTGCGCAGTTTTCAACGGTCACGTTGCGCAGTTTTGCCCGATTAGACACGTTCTCTCGCCCGAACATTCACACTCGCATGCTCGAGCCGTCTGTGTCTCCGCCCATGCAGCGTGCGTTGAGGATCTCTCAACTTGCCGTTGCGAACTGCGCAACGTAGGGTTGACTCTGATCGCATTCAAAGCCACTACGAATGTACAAATGGAAGTAGAATGCGTATCGCATCCCAAGAAGGGATTGATCAACGGAAAATGCTTTATCCTTCGTTTATGCATTTTGACTCCATTTTGCGCGAATTTTGGAACGTCTACTCGAAATGCAAAAATTTGTCACCACAAGGAACCGAACGAGGGACCCCTTTTCTGGTATTCAGAGGGCCTTTCAGGAAAAAAAGAACCATGCTTCTGTGGTCGTCATATGTGCTCCAGTGTCATGCAGGAAACCATTTTGAAAAAGCCTGGTACACGCTGAAAAGGGCGAATCTCAGGGAGAATAGATTTTCGTTACGCATAATTAGACGACAATGCGCGACGGGGGAGGAGGCATTTTTTAGTTAAAAGTAAACCAGGAGATTAACAGGCGACGAGCATTTCTTTTATTGCAAACATTCAACAGAAAAAACACGCGGTTGGGGCGCTACTCGTTCACTCTGGGCTTACGGATTGCAGCCGTCGCATCCCTTCCAACCCTCCGCAACCGATGTGAAGATTGGCGTGCTTTTTTGCATGTTTTGTCTTCTTTGACTCGCCGCCGTGTCACATCTCACCTTACTCAAAACTTAGTTAATTTAGCCCTTTCGATGGTTTTGTTGCCTTCTTTTCCACTTCCAGCTCGCTCCGCAGCTTAACCTTTCCTTCAAAGCATTCTTATGCACCATTTTCAGCCTTAGCTTGCCTTTGGTTAGTTGTCGATGCCACCGTTTTGGTATAGTTCCAACAGGTCTATGTTTCGAAAATTGGTACCAGTTAAAGTTATTGCAGTCCAGAAGAAGGTGCTAATGGGGCATTCAGAGTTAGCGATCATACGTGCGATTAGACGACTAGGCGAGTAGGCGTGTAGCCAATAAAAAGGGAATATGCATCGATTTGTTTGCTGCGCCCAAATCATCGCCATCGCCGAATGTTCCAAAGGGTGTGTCTCAAAATATCGCTGCGTGCAAGACAAAACACTGTAGCGATCTTTTTAGAGTACTTTTGCGATTTTATATAATGATGAAATTTTGGAGATTTTCACATTCAGGCCAACATAAGAGTTTTGGGCAGCACAGTGCTAACGAGTCATATGCTGCCCAGAAAAATGATCCGATGATTTTTGCACGTGTCACTTTAGTATAATACCGCAAAAGTACTATGCAAGCAAAGGCACTAGTGCACTATTACAACCCCAAACAACGACCAAACTTTTTTCGCTGAAAATTTTCAGATGGGGTTCTGGCAGTCGTGATCACGAATATGAAATCCACTTGTGGCGTTGGCGAAATCCATTCGGCGCCAGCCGGCACCATGAATGAATCTCACTTAATTTGTTATAAGCTCGTATATAGCATTACGAATATGACATTCGTTTTTGTCGTTGGCACCATTTGATGCCTATTTCCTGCTCGTCTGCGCCCTTCCACTAACTGGATAACAATCAGGACAGTCTGGAGAAGGAAGGGCTTCAAAATGAGAAAGCCACTCACTCTGTGATCTCACACACATCAACGTCTGTCACACGGTGCTTGGTTTACCCATTACACGGCAATTACTCCCTATCTCTAAGCTCAGTTGAAGGAGTAAGTTGGAGATTTCAGAAAAGCAGAAATTCAGTGTCAGAACAGATCAAGTGACAAAATCAAATGTCATATCCGTAATCAGGGCTTCAAACGACCTCTACCTACAAGTTTACTCTCGCTTTGGTGAGATTCAGCCGTGGTGCCATCAAGCGCCATTGTCAAAAATGGATTTCATATTCGTGATCGGGACCCCGATAAACCCCACTGGAAAAATTTCAGTGGAAAACGTTTTGATCCATTTCATCCTACTGGGGTTGTAATAGTGCAAGTGCCCAAGCAAACGATAAAATCAATGACAAAACCTATTAGATTCACATTTCCACCTGCAATATTGTTGCCGTACAGATTTTGCTCATTTTCAATGTTCATATTTCTAGAACTGATGCAGCTCTTGGCAGCCCTTGTGTGCTTAATTGCATTCCTACCAGGACATCAGAGCTATCGCAAACGTTCTGGGTCTGACCGAGATGCCAATGTTAGACCTATCTTTGATGTGGTATGGAAACCTGCCCGTATCCCGTACCAGGAGGACACTTATGCAGTAAGTTTATAATGTGCGGCGTAAAATCTCGCCGCAATTGCTTTCTTTTTTGGGGTAGGCGGCTGCGAGTTAAGTGACAAAGCTAGTTGCTATAATGGTTTAGATCCGTCACGTAGGGGTCAGTGTTCCATGGCGGCTAACTTTATTCTTCAGTTCATCAGGCATGTGTAGTTGATAATTCTATGACAGAGCAGTGCGATAGAAGTCACTGGAAACCTCAATCGACAGATCCATGACGTTACAGCAGTTAGGTAACCCTTCCCGGACCGTGCACGTTTGCCGTGACGGGCGCGTGTGCCCGGCGCCTTCTTATGCTCACTCACGCAACCTGCGCGGCGAACATAAATATGATATATTTGACTTCCATAAAAACCATTATTTCGTCCGGCTTTTGTGTTTGTCATGCCTAAGAGTGTATATGTGGATAAGACAGAAAACCGTTGCATAATAAAAGTAATAGGGCCATAAAAAGGGCCAACATGAATGAAGATTGTTCAAAATAAGTTACATTAGGGGAAAAGGGGCCAGGAAGTGTCCGAAACGTTTAAAGTTAATAGCATGAGATGCGAAATGCACGCGGTGTCATGATTTCAGTTGTACGAAGTGTTTTTAAATAAATAATAACTGTTTTCTCTGAGCTGGAAGTGGACAGCGACTTAGTATTGAGTTGTTTTAGGAACTAGTTTGAGATTGAAGTCTAGGTTTTGGCATACGCACGACATGTATACCTTAAACATATATGTAACAACGTGAAAGATTTTAATGAAAACCGTATCCTCGGCAAAAGTCCCTGACACCCTATCGGTTTCAGGCGGTCCAGAAAGGGTTAAAGACAATTTTCGACGTAGCGTGAAAAAGCAGATGGTCGCTGCTTTCATTGTTGCGGCTTATCACTATATGCAAAACTCCACATTATTATGCGCACATCATTGCCACTATCATCATTATCATACTCATTGTCATACATCAACGTAGATTATTGTGATATCATCACTATTACATCACTGCTATGCGAACAAAACGGCATAAGATGCAGAGCTAATTCATCAAGAGTTCGATCAAGTCTTTAGAACCCTGAAAATGTGGATGACGTACTCTCAACAAATTCACGCAGTCCTTCACGAATCTTCCTGTCAGCATTTCTCATTACTGAGCGCTCGACCATTGAACAATAATTGCTGTGCGACAAAAAATAGCCGGCAGTATTGTAGGAACACACTCAAGCACTAACTGAAGCCGGGAAGTCAAGGATGAGAACTACCGCTCATATTGGTCGATCTCATACTGCATCATAAGCAAATGTGCGAGACCGATTAGATAGGTAGAGTAGTGATAGACTAAGGGTGCTTTCTGTTTAGAATGGAATAAGAATTTAGCGTATTCCGTCTAACTCCGCAAGGAGTTTAGACAGGGTCCTTGCTGAAGTGAGGCATTCCATAGGCAAAACCACCTCGTGAAGAGTAGCCCAGTAGAGCAAGACCTTGGTAGAGCGCTTCTTACCGTGCCCAAGAATGAACTTCTTTTATTCGTCGGGTTATTCGTCGCGAGAAACCCTCAAAGAATGTTTGCCTCTAGCTACCTATTTCATGTTTTGGGTGACCTAGCACGACGTGAAAAAATCTTGCCTACGTGGACCTTCTAGGCGAAGAAGTTACTGGGGACCTGCGTCAATCGCCGTTATTTTAAAACAACGTAAATTCGGCAAGAAACCTTTGTGGTTAGTGACTCTTTTTGTGTGGCTGGACGTGATCCATGAAATTAATACAAACAGTTTGGGAGGAAACCGAGAAAAGAGATGACTCGAGTGAGACGCGCGACCGCTTCACAATCCCAAACGTTGCGCGCAAAGTGGGAAGCGCAACTGCGTCACGCTGTTCACTGTGTTAAAGGTGCACGCGGTGCTCTAGAGGCGCCCAGTGCGCTAAGCTCGTCGTTTAGTGGCCGAAATAAAAAATTGCGATTTGATGATATGATCCTCAATTTGCATTTTAAAGGAAGCCATAAGCATAGAAAATCCCAACTCACGACTGAGGCGAGCAAAATGACAAGAAAATAGCTATGCAAGTGGAAGCTGTCTCCATTTCGTGACAGGCATCACTTCCGTTTGTTTTAACTATTGAGATGATGCCAGCAATTGATCCTTTCCCTATTAAGTGGATCTGAAGGATGTGCGCTGCTTACAAGCTAACTTCAATCTTTCAAAGGTTGATGAATATGAATTCAGTGGTAGAATGTGTGGGTTTAACGTGTAGCTTGATGATACCGTAGATTCTGGGGCAAACAATTTTTATTCTCCAAACTGGGCTGATGTGACGCCCTCAGCTCCTCCTGGAGGAAACACCCTGTGCCCTGCCCAAAACTTCTTTGACCGATGTTCACCCTAGGGTGGAGCAGTTACGATAAGTGAGCTTGACGGCCACAGCAGACGACATCATGTACTGAAGATGGTGAGGGCAGTGAAGGAGGGCCTGCTTCTGCTCATGAAGGGTCATCTAAGAAATTTTTGCCGTAAAAACTCCCATCAAGAGCTTCAGTCTACGCGACGAAAAGTTCATACCTCAGCAACAAGCAAAATGCCGCAAAACATACGTATATGCACCAATGTTTGTGAATGTGTCATATGTTAAGGGGATGTACTGTAGCTTCAAGGACACCGTCACAAAAGATTAACATTCAGGTATTCAACCAGAGTGTAAACTGGCACGAAGCGCGTCGGATTTGTTTGGAAAACGGGGCAGATCTTGCATCCATAACGTCGTCGACGGAAGATGCCTTCGTTCACGGCAAGCGTGTTTCAGTATTTTCCGCGCATCCACAGCGGCTTACGATTAGTAAAAAAACAAAAAAGTGTACCATAGTGTGTATCGGTGACCTAGAGATTCTTCAGGCGTAGTGTTCCATACTCATCTTAGGTGAATGAACACAATTTCTCTCAACAGTTACATTGTATCGATTAGAGCTCAGGTTGGTGATTCCTGATGCGTTGAGAGCAGCTAATGACCAGATCGTGAATACCTAGAAGTACTGAAGATGGAACGCCATCCGGGAGGTACATAGTGTGATTTCAAGAGCAGGGAAGTGTATATCCTTCCCTGATATGTCCGTCTGTATGTGTGTGTCTCGAAATTCATAGCGCACGTTGCAGCAAAGGTGAGAAAGCGGTCTTTACCAGTGTTATAAGGGCTGGATGGAAACACAGATGTTGAGTGATTAAAGTAATAACAACTAATTGGGGCTGATAAAGAGAGCTAGAACGTGTCTACCACCGATTTCGTTGCGCTCTTAACTTTAACAATGGAAAGTTGGTTCTGACGTGTATTATGGGTGGCCGGATTGAAATACAGATGGTGACGGTCGAAAGCGGTAATGGCTGATAAGGACTGATCATTGGCTTTTGAATGTGAATCTTATTGATTCTCTGCTAACTCTGCAGTGACAGTTGCCACACTCTGCACCAACACATCAGCATGGCCAAAATACTAAGTACTCAATAAATACACTTTCCATCTCTGATCTGTTATTGAGGGAAGCACTATTCATTGAAGCGCTAAACTGCTCAGGTTTCCAAATAGTGCTGAACGTTCACCTAAGTATCAGATGCTCAGCAAATGCGTTTTCGTTTCCAATACGACTAGGAACAAGACGATTTCAAAAACGAAGCTGACTGCGTTCAATACAAATGGCGAGTAGATAAAGAATTATGAGAGTATCCGGTTACCTCCGCAGGCTATCGCACGCGTCACTTCATAGGCTGTATTGACTGGGGAGCCTGTGAAACCTCAGACAATGCATTTTACCGAAGTAGCTAACTAGTGAATGCGTTAGCTGAGTGACTGCGCGCTCCACAGGTGCTCCACTTTCACTGAAGCCTGCCATGTGGTGCGCGAGTTAGCGAGCAAAGCTAAAATGGTTTCATATAAACACTTACTTGGCTGTCGGTTTATATGTATGTAGGTCCATCCCTAGCTCCGTTACCCCAAACCGGTGGGTTGGTGAGGGCCATGTTCGCGCTACCAGCATCTAGGAGTAAAGATGAAGAAGAAGCACCCTCAGTTCTGTGCGGCCACCATCCTTCCTTGCAGAGGACATCGGCAGAGAGGGAGGAATCTCACGGCAAGCGATCTGTCAAATTCTTCCCTAAGTAATCCTACCATCAACACTCGAGGTCTTTTCAACGATGCCAGAATAGATCAATTGATATTAGAGTTAGATAGATGTGCAGTAGATGTGAAATGTGTACAGGAAACGTCGAGGCATCAAGCAGGGACGTGATAATGGCACACAGGCTATGAAATCGTGTTTTGAGCAGGATCGAACAGCGGAAAAATTGGTGGAGTTGATTTTGCTGTAGCCCTGCATTTCACTGAGGATATCCTATTATGAAGTTTTCTCTGGCGGAATTGCGGAGCTCTTCCTAGATTTGGGCAGAACGCGGTTCTGTGGTCCTTGCATGTGTCTCTATGTAATACAAATAACCGCTTGAAAAAGCTTGGCACCCCTGAAAGATATTCTCGGATAGATTATGCACATCACGATTCAAAGGCAGACTCCTTGATAAAACGAGGGCACCTGTTCGAGCATAAAGAGTTGGCTGCTGAGTTGAACAAAGGTAATTAAAGAAGCAGGAAATACCTCTAAAGTACCCCAAAATTGGAAATTCTTCTTCGCTAGTCGCTTACGAACCAGGGCTGGGAAAATTCGGTGTTTGGACATGTCTGCAGCAACTGTTGGCTTTGTGCCATCAACCGACACGACCACAAAAAGCCAACAATGAAAACTGGTTTCTCCTAGTTTCTCTATTTTTTTTCTATTTTCCGGTGCTTTTTTTTGTTTGCTTCCTCTCTTAAAATTTCTTCTTCTCACTAGAATGATGACAACGTTCTCGAAAATGGACGTAACATAGGCTTTGATATCGATTCTCGCAGCTGAAACACGCTAAATATCCCCCTACGACTTTCCAAGCAACGGTATAACATCTATCGTCCCAGGTGCTTGTTTGGAAGATCACGTAGGACGGTGGGCGGGCTCAAGGGGTTGGGGCGGCGCCAATGCTCCAACCTAGGCTCCTAGCGCCTAAACCTCATCAGAACGCCCTGCCACTCTGCACAAGTTCCGTCCCTGTGTACTGCTCCATATTTGACGGGGAAAACCCTAATTACTTCAGAGATTCCGGAATTTGCCTTCAAGGAACTCATGGAACTTCAAGAAGATCTTGTGAATGCGGAAATACGAAACGTCATTGTCATCACGCATTTGAAATGGAAGTATGAAGACACACAGGCATTGCTTGATCGACTCCTGTAGGCTGCTATTGACTGGACAGCGACAGATCCACGATCATTAAGACCTGTGCGAGCAAGTGGCTTTCATAACGTCACAACTGGTTCTCCACGGAGACACAACACATAATCACAGAAACAGCTTCTTGAAAGTTCGCTATGGGCCTTTAAAGAGAGAAACTCCGTCATAAAAAAAGGCGAAGGGACCTGAAACACTATGACCCCATTAAGAACCTGGAAGAATTTGTGGAAACTATTGTGAGAATCATAAGTCAAGTGGAACAACAACAAAGGAAACCAAGAAAAGGGAACATTTGAAGGAAAAATACCCACGATGAACAGAAAATCAGCAGAGCTTCTATCATTAAAGCCTTGCTTTTACTATACAAAAATAGGTCATCCTGAAAAAAGAACGTTTCGAGATCATTAGGAAGCGAAAACTTCGCAGTGATTCGGCTGAAGGGACCATGTAGCAGCAACATGCAAGGAAGCTTCAGAATGTGTGGGATCATTACAACATTACACCTCAATCTGAGCCGCTTGTTGGGTAGATGACTCCAGTTGCTGTTATGAGATCCAGGTTAACGTGATTTTTGAACAAAAAAAGCCAGCGAGCTCCTTCATATTCAATCGTTCTTTCAGTGCTTCATTTATAGTATATGTACATCAATGGCACTGCCTATTCCATCTTTGAGGTTGTAGGCATCTCGGAGTCGCTGCAACGGAGTCGCTGGGCTTCAGCCTCGAGGATAAACGGCTCCTCTGTGACAAAGAGCTGCAGCTCTCCATAAGCTCAAACCTGACAAGCCTCCGCCAGCAAACTCTTCTGTGTTGCACTGACCACGTTTGTCGCCACAGCCTATACTACCATCAGGAAATAGTTTCGATTTTTCAATGCTTGGCTGTTAAGTAGCAGAATGCAAGTAATTCCTCTAGGATACTCAACAATGATGAGAAGAAAAAGAAATGTCTGCTGTGAATGCAATGGAATCCGAAAAATCAGCGTAGTCGTGGAATGACTTCTGCGCGTTATAGTCATATGGAATGGGCAAATTTATTGGCCCGAAGGCAGAATAGCGTCGAACGACAGACCATGTTATATGAACTATTTCGAACTAACAATGAGAAGGAGAACGACTTTTATGCACCTTTCCCTGGGAAAAGGCACTGAACATTTACCGGACATCCAGACTCCGACTCTACGTCGCCTACACAGGCTAATCAAAAAAAAATACGCTATTCCTGAAAACTACAACATTATCAGGATACAGCACAAACTCAATTGGACCACGTCATGCTTTCAAGCTTTGTGATATTCTATTGCGATTCGGAATAAGAAACATTGTCATTGCTGCTGATGTCGAAAAAACCTTCATACAAGTGAGGCTCCACTTAAAAGGCCGAGACGCAGCTGGTTTTCTATGGTTAAGGAGCCTAAATCAACCGCTTCAGTCCGAGACAACATCATCATCTACCGCTTCAGTCGTGGCAGCTTCGAAGTGATATGTACTTCATTCTTCCTGGCCTGAACAATCGAATATCATTACAACATTACACAAAGCACACTGAAGTTGCTCGAGAATTACTGAATAACACATGTGTATGCAATGTGATAATGACAACAGAATCTACGGCAAGCGATTCACCTATACGAAGAATCAAATGTCATATTCGAACACCTGGATATGGATCTACGAGAATTCATTCCTGATGCTGATAAGCTCAACCTACAAATAACGACAGAAAGGTTTAGGCGAAATTACTACTCAGAAAATATTTAGCATACTGTGGAATTCAATTCGAAATGAGTCAATCCTCACTTGCAAGTATTCTCCCGCGGAGAAAGTCGCGAAAGGATCTGTCTCTTAACAATTAGCCTTGATCTATGATCCAGGGATGCATGAGATGAATCACGTCTCATGGAAAACGATGTCTGCAGCATCCCTGGAAATCTGTTAATAGCAGAGACGGAATTCTTTCATGAAAACAACAACAGTGGAAAGATTCTACAGGACTCAAATGACTCCTAATGTAAGCTCGACAGAAGAATTATGCAAGCCAACGAAAATGTGAAACTTGCAGCTTTCTCCAATGCCAGTCGCATTGGTGTGGTTGAATGCGCATACATTACATCGAACATTGGATCAGCTCTAGCTGTAGCAAGAGATTCTAAATTTCCGTCGGTGAAGAAAATATCCACAACCTCGATGATGGAACCTATTGCCCTAACGATGGTAGTGTCATTGATGTATGCTATAATTGAAGCACTGAAAAAAAGGATAAAGGAAGCTCGCTCTTTTTTGATTCAAAAATCACCTTAACCTGAATCTCATCACAACGACTGGAGCCAACTACCCATCCACAGGCTCGTTAGTAAGAAAACGGATTCGTGAGATACAAAAAATCGTTTCTCAAGTTCTTCCACCGGTTCAGCATGGCTATGTAAAAGCCAAAGATAGTTCAGCCGATTGTGCGACAAGAAGACGGGAGAGAACAGAGTTCGGGAATTATTTGAGGTGGACTGTGCCGTCTTATATCTCATGCAACAACAGCCTTATGATTGCAGAATATTCAACCTGTCGTCGAGCAACATGAATGAAGTTTTCGCGTACTGGCCGCTGGAGCAGCCAGCAGTGTTTCGGAACTACTCGTTTGGAAGCGACACAATTACCTCAAAAAGCTAAAAAGTGATGGCATACGCCTTGCATTTCATAAAGCGATTTCTTACCATTGTGAACGACACTCTCAAGAAGAAATTAGAGCGTAACATCCCTGATATTTATTTATTTATCTCGTGCGCTCAAAGGAACGCGCAACAAACTTTACGATATACGACAGGCAGAATTCATGGAATACATGACTGCCAAGTAAATGAAAGTAGCTCTGATGTTTTTTATTCGGAATCATCAAAAAGTTTATTTTCCTACAGAAAGACAAGCAGCCTTGAAACAGTTGCTACTAACAGAACACAGGTAGGAAATCTCGCGGTGCAAAGGACGATTCAGAAAGTCTTGTTTATCTCCGAGTGCGAAATATCCCTAACTCATTGTCAGTGATTCGAATCTTGCTCGATTAATTGTGGAAAATGTAAATCAGTCTCTACATCGTGCTTTATCACACACTATGACGAATGTCCCATCCCTAGCCCCGTTACCTCAAAATGGAGGGATAGTGTAAACTCACTCCATGAAAAGATCACTCGCTGTTGCCGGAGCAACGACGTGTCAAGTGAAGCTGAAAACGGGTTCTTTCTTGGACAGATTCACCTCCGGCAGTGGATTACCGCCAGTTTCGGCTAGGTGGCGAGAGGAATGTTTAGGCCATCAGCATCTATGAGAGAATTTGAAGAAAATGTACCCTCAGTCCCGTGCAGCCACATTCCTTCCTGGCAGAGAAGGCAACGGCAGAGAGGTAGAAATCTCACAAAAAGCGACCTGTTAAATTTTTTCCTGAGTATTGCTACAATCAACACTAGTTGACTTACCAGCAATGCCAGAATAGACCAATTGATTCAGAGTTAGACAGATGTGTAGTGGACGTGACGTGTATGCAGAAAACGCTAGGGTCTCAGGCAGAGCATGGAAGTGGCACACAGGCTATGAAATCCTTTGGAGCAAGATCGAACAGCGGAAAAATTGGTGGAGTTGACTTCGCTGTAGCCTCACATTTGACACTGAGGATATCCTAATATGAAGTTTTCCCTGGCGGAATTGCGGAGCTCGTATTTGATTTGGGCAAAACCACCAAGATGAAGAATATCAGTGAATGCACCCACTGTAGCTTACAAGGATGCTGCTGTAGAAGTATTCTATGACACGCTTCAAAAGGCAATAACCAATTCTCTAAAAAAAGCTTACATCATATGGGCTAGCAATCTTAATTCTCACCCAGGCCGAGAAGATTCTGAAGAAAACATTTTAGAACCATTTGGAATCCCAGGAAGTATTGGGTTGTCGGGAAAGTCCTTGCGCATTATCTTGTTCACCTTGCAAAATCTTTCGGGATCGTTTTGAAGCATTCGCTGTTAAACGCTGGTTAATGCTGAGCGTGTGAGTGGTGGTTAATGCTCTCTCCACAGCATTTCTGTCGTTGCATTTCGCAGCGTTTGAAGCATAAAAATCGTCCTTCACTGAAAGAATGTTCGACTGCTCCTGCCTTTATAAGCCCTCAAAAAGCGTCGAATGAAGCAAAGCAGTAGGAGTTCAACGTGTTGTGATGGAACTCCAGACTATCTTTCACAATATGCTAATCATTTCATTGCCGAAGTCTACATGCTTGAGAAAAAACCTCAAGTTTGGTCGGTCTGCTACCCCCAGTGACGAGTGTATTATGAAGTCGATTGTAGAGAGTGCTTAGTGCGATGCACGGTAATTGGCGGAGATCTTTTAGTGCTACCAGAGCACAACGGCCGTTCCTCAATATCGCCTCCAAAAGAAGTGAAATTATGGCGAAAGGATATTTTGTGATCTGACTGACCACAGGCTATTAAGACGATAAAATTTTGCATGAACCTTTTGATTTCCCGCCTGTCTCTCTCTTGATCCGTCAACTTTGCTGGTGGTGTCAAGATTTCGGATACCCAGATAAACAGCACGCGAAAGCACGACTGGCTTCGATGCGTAGATACGAAGGAGGTTCAGGAAAGGTCTTCAAGCTCGTTATAGAATGATCTGACCCACTTATTGTGTACAGCAAACCTGGTAGAGACAGGCTACCATACGCCTCTTTTGATGAAGGTACTGAAAAAGGGGCAGGCCGATGATCCGGACCTACTCTGAGTAAACCTCTTTGAGCTCTTCGCCCCAAAAACTCTGAACAGCCGGCAAACTGGAGTTGCCGAACAGTTGCCTGCCGACGAGCAATGTTTCGACGATTATAGTAGTGTATGTTTCACAAGAATGCTGGGTTGTGAACAAAACTTTTGCCCCAGGCGGGACTAGAACCCGCACCTCTCGCTTTTTATGTATAGTAGTGTATGTATTCAGCAATTGTTGGCTGCAATAAAGAAGAAAAACAGTTTTGAAACGTCGATGGACATACTAAACCGCTAACAGAGAGATGTACTATCATATCGACTTCTTCCTAACCAATTGTCTGCGGCTTTTCATAACGTTACGGTCATTGGAGAGTCGCATTTGAACTTTGGCTCAAACACGGACTAGTTAGTTAACGGTGGCAGTAAAAGTGAAAGAAGAGAGGACGGCCGGCTGCGTATCACTCGCGAAGACTTCGATATGTACCATTCGAAGAAACACTAAAAGCACTCACTCCCATTGTTGATTGTTTGGCAGAGGATGGAAATGTACTCACCACATATAAAAAGTAGCCTCAACCATTCGAGCCGGTGTCAAATATGCCTCTGAATGCGTTCAAATAGAGTCAATAGAACGATTAAACGTTGATACTTTGCGAATGTTGGTCATTCGAAAGGAATTGAGGAAAACTCCGACCACGGTGGCTCGAAATTCACTGAACAAGGATATGCACGAAGAGCGCGAGAAGCAGCTGGAACGTCGGTAAGCACCAAAAAGTCATTCATTAGCACACGCCTAAGGACAATCCAATCCCTCTTGCCTATCTGACGAAAGTAGACGATACTGTTGTGCGAAATCGTAAGGACATGGAAGAGAAGATACAAAGCTTTTTCCAAAAACTGTTCTCGAGTGAAGTACAGGTACAAGCGTTTACGATGTCATCCGAAGACGAAAATATATTCGATATGAAAGAATATCGAGATTCGGAATCGGAAGTGGCACGGTAAACAAAAGGTAGAAAAACACCCAGATCTTACAGAATTCGAGCAGAACACTTAAAATGGCTACAAGAATATCTTACACATCCACTAGCAGATATACATACAAAAATACTCACATCGGGAACTGTTTCGAAAGACTGGCGGCTCCAACATTATTTTGGTACATAAGAAGGGACCGCGGCTAATTATAGCCAACAGCGCTTCTAATGGCAGTGCTCAAGGTCTTCCCACGCATCATCCTGAATCACATCCATCATGTTCTCAATATGAATGAATGTCGAGAGCAAGTCGTCGCTTTTGTGCAGAATTTTCTACTACCTATCATATCCATGTCATCTCTCAACTGAAAAGATGGAGAATAGCGAAATAATCATGCAAGGTTTATCAACTACGGGCTAACTACAGCCAAGGCAAATTCGCCATCTCTTTATCGATTTCAAGGAAGCATTTGATATGGTTGAACATCAAGCACTATTGAATGTCCTCACTGCCCCCGGAATTCTTTTAGGAGATACATCAAAAGAATACAACAACTCTACGCAAGCTGCTACACTGACGTCAACTTATTCAAAAACCCGATCCGTGTCGAAATTTAATGCAGAGTACGACTAGGCGAGGTCATTTCTCCGAAGCGTTTCTCTGCTGCTCTAGAATTTGTAATGCAAAGTATCCGATCGCCTTGCGGCATCGATACAGATGGTTAAATACTCCAGCATCCGATGTTCGCGAATGATATCGTCTTATTGGTAATGATCCAAGTAAGCTCGAGAACTCATTGGAGATTCTGAGCAAGGCATCTGCCTCCATTGGACTTGGAATCCACCAAGGCAAAACCAAATGGATGAAGAACAGTTTTACGAGAGGTTACTGCTTGTGTATGGAAGGCTCCGTTATTGAAGTAATTCCGTCATACGTTTATCTAGGCCAGGCCAACAATGATCTCATAATTGAAATAGGTGTAGCCGTAAGGAAAGCTGGGCAACATTCAATCCTATCCTACTATCCTACTGTATATAAGCGGTTAGCGTCTGTCTGTTGGTGTGTGTGGGTGTTTAACCGGAAATTCATAGCTCTAGTCAAAGTAACGCTAGCGTAGTTCTTACATATGTTATAGGGGGTGAGATGGGGACACAAGTGGTACGCGATAGGAACTGAAGCGACTGATATTGGCTGATAAGAGGAGCTAGAAAGCGAGCATCGCCAATTTCTTTTTGCAGTTCATATTGGTAAAAGAGCGTCTATGCTTAACAGTGTTATGTGGGGCGGTCCCGGAACATTGGTGGTACATGAATGGAAGCGATAGCAACTGATAATGGCTGATAAGATGAGCTAGAACGCAAAAGTCGTCAATTCTGTCAAGTAACTCCAGTTGACACTAGAGCGCCCATGGTTACAAGTGTTATAGGGGGTGGGACGGGAACATTGCTGGTGGGTGACTGAGAGTAATAAGAACTGATAAAGGCTGGTAAGATGCGTCAGAACAACGCAGAAGTCGTTGATCTTGTTACCTAGCTCGCGTTGACACCAAAGCATTCATGCTCACAGGTGTTATGTGGGGTGGGACGGGAACATTGTTGGTGGGTGACTGAAAGCGATAGCAACTGATAAGGAGCGCTAGAGCGCAAATGTCACGAAATTCATAACGCGCGGCCCAGCAGCAATAAGGTGCTGATAACAGCTGATGAGGACTGATAAGAGCGATTAGCTCGAAACGGAGAGTTCAGGAGATCTGCATATGCGCGATGAGGAGAACACTTCGTTCTACTTGCGTTATCATCGTCAGCATCCTTCAGACCGATAATTTGCCCGAATTCTTCAAAATACTCGGTGTGAGCGGAAACACGATAAGCGGTGGTGATTCTATTCAATGTCACCGGCATAGAAAAGTATCCGACCGCTAAATCACTACAACATCCGAGGTATGGTGATTGTTCGCGCTAAGGGTGATAATGAGCAACAAAGTAACTGTGTTGCTTGTTCCAAGCCTAATCGGCCACTACACCGTGTTAGTTTTCGGAAAATGATGGATGTTTATGGGTATCGTCGACCTATGAGGAGATACAGACTTATCACCACAACTGTAAGAGCTCTCCAGTCAAATGCATAAATGCATGCATGTTGCTTAATACAAGAGCCCGGCTATGCTCAGTCTAGTGGAGGCTAGTTTGACACAGCTCACGACCTGGCAATCTACAGCACGTTCTTCGCGAAAAAAAATAAATACAGCAGTGGAAGGAGACAGACGGAAATCGACCACGATCCCGTAAGAAGAGCATCCCTCAGAACAGTGAAGGACATCAACGTTCTCCAGGAGACTTTGGTATAGATTTACCCAAGAAGACAAGGGTTAGAACCGAGCGGAGAATCCGGTGGTTCAAAGTGGCACTAAGCGGAGAAGGGCGACCTCAAACGAAGAACAATGGAAGTTGGTCTCCCGGATCTTAAGGCGTCAATACATTGGACTTGGAACAACGCGGTCAAGACTGCCAGCGAAGTGCCAAGGAGGTACGGGGTGATACGCGAGGTAAAATCAGAGGAGATAAGGCTGCATAGTTCTGGAAAAAAGAAGTCCATCGAGCCGTAAAGCGGAAGAGATAAGCGTTCAAGCAGTGAAAGGAGACGCCGAACACTGAGGACCTAAATGCTCACCAAAGTTGGAGGCTTTAAGGCTGACGTCGCCATGAAATGGACGCCTTGTACGAAAAACTGGAATGCAAAAATGCAGAAAAGTTCGTCTTCAGACTGAATAGGGCCGGCATCGGGCTAGTCAAGACATCAGGAAGGTGAAGAGCAAGAGCGGTGTCATCTCAAGGAAGAGAACTGAAGTCAAAAGGAGGTAGAATAATCCAGAGCACGTCTGAGTGAAGAGTTTCCCCACAAGGACACTCCACAAGCAGAGGCAACAGCTGGCCCTATCTCACTCTGGACAGGGTATGAAATTTGTCGAGAAGTAAGAAAGGAGAAGGAAGGGAAAGCGGTTGATCCATATGGGGTGCCAATCAAGGCATGAAAGGCGCCTGTAGGTACGGAATAGGATAGCTCAGCAGCTTCTTAAACACCGTCACTGCGGAAGGAAGGATGCTCGATGCCTGGAGAACACGTACTATCGTGCCATCTTCAAACGGAAGAGTGACGCGATAGATTTCTTCAACTACCGCGGAATCAAGTTGATTGCGCATACAATGAAGTTGTACGAGCGACTCTCCGACTCGAAACTGCAAGAGCTGGCCCTGATCTCCCAGGAACAGTTTGCGTTCATGTCTGGAAGGTCAACAACGGATGCCATCTTGAACGCCAGGTAGTGATTGAGAAGTATAGAGAAAAGCGCTGGCCCTGCTACCCAGCCTTTCTCAACCTGGAGAAGGCGTTCGACCGGCTACCGCGAGCAGTATCATGGAGGGCGTTCAGGAAACAAAACATGCCAGAACCAGAGTCAACCCTGCGTTGCGCAGTTCTCAACGGCCACGTTTCGCATTTTCGCCCGTTTAGACACGTTTTCTCGCGCGAACATTCACACTCGCATGCTCGAGCCGTCTGTGTCTCCGCCCATACAGCGTGCATAGAGGATCTCTCAATGTGCCGTTGCGAACTGCGCAACGCAGGGTTGGCTCTGGCCAGAACACCTGATCTCTCTGTCGAGGGATATGTACGATGGGGCCAAGGCAGCCAGCACCCCACATGGCCTAACAAAGAAGGTGAACTTTACGGTTGGAGTACATCAAGGGTCAACTCTGAGCCCGTTCTTATTTCTCCTGACACTAGATGTCCTGGTGAAGGGGCTCATGGACGGGCCACTAAAGACCACTTTCTACGCTGACGACATCGCCCTGATAGTGGATAGAAGAGAGGGACTTCAACGCAAGGTGCAGGGAAAGCCCGGCAGAACGTGGGCTCCGGCTGACTGTCGAGAGACCAAGTTTTTTGAGCTCTGAAGAGGGTACAGAGCCGTGGACGAGCATGGGGAAAGCAACGAAAGGGTGGAGGACTTTCGGCACCCTTGAAGCGATCTGGTTGCCGACGGCAGTGTGGACCAGGCAGTGAAGGCACGAATCAGTGCGGCCTGGATGAAGTGGAGGAAGTCTACTGAGGTCCTCTGCGATCGACGGTGCTTCAGAACACTGGAAGGAAAGGTGTGTCGGGCAGTGGTGAAGCCCTTGTTACTCAACGGTAGTGAGTGCCGGCCCCTGAACAAGAATCACGAAAGCCAGCTCCACTCCGCCGATATGAGGATGCTGAGATGGGCCTGCGTTTGGACGCGTCAGGACAGGGTCAGGAACGAGGGCGTCAAAGTGGTCATGCAGACTGCTCCTGTTCAGCTAAGTTGAGATCAACGAATGCGACAGTATGGGCACATGCTGAGGAGGTCACAGCAAGATCAAGCGAGGCGTCGAGGAAAATTTCGGAGTACGACCCCCCCCCCTCCCCGGTGGCCGAAGTCTATCAAACGACCCTCTTCACAAGCCGCCCTATGAGAAGGCTGCCAGATTTTCCCCCAAAACTGATCACAAAATAGCACTGGTAGCCCACACTCCACAAACCAAGTCGTTCAAGAAGTACAAAAGTAGTACAAGTCAAAGAACGATCATTATTGATGAGACCTACCAACAAATGGAGCAAAAGACAATTAACTAGTCATGAATAAGGTAGAGGCAACATCTCTTCTTCGTTTACTTCCTTTGGAAAGCTTATCAAGGTTTAGCACTACACAGAGTACACTCTCGATTCGCACTTTCACCCATAAGTTTAAAAAAAACGTTGTCATCGCCGTAGCCAGCTATGTGTTGATTGATCTTTGGCGTTAGCCGTGGAGCAGCTTGTCTACTATGTATTGAAATTTGAAACATATTCAAACGATTATAACTTTCTTCAAACTGGATGAATTTTCGATCTGAAGGCACATTTGGAAGTTTTGTGTAAAGCTCTTCCTGAACATGATTGAAGTTGCAAAATTCATCAAGAAATAAGAAATTTGGATTGACTAACGAGGAACATTTGTGATGGGTGCGAGTTTTTGCACTTTCCCAAGCCACAACTCCGTTCAAGCTCATCCAATCTGAAAACGGAATACGTAACAAACTAGAAGAGCTCTACTTAGCAGTTACTCAGAAGGCCTAATACGTCCAGTATTTACTGAATGGCCACGTTGAGGATTTTTGCCGGAGTACCGCCAAAAGTAGTTTTTCGCTGCGTTGACTTTCTTTCAACGACTACAACCCCTCTCAGGGGCGGGAATTTACAAAAGTGAAAGCAGGTTCAGAATCCCCGTGCTTTGGTCTTCCCAATAAGAATGAAATTTTTTGCGATTCTCAACTTCTACAATTATATCTTTATGCAATCGACGCTGAAAGCTGCATTTCTTGTTGGATAGTGGATTACTCCCTGCAATTTCACACGGACCCTTTCAGAATTCCCTTAATTTTCCTAATTTGAGATTTTCTTCCAGATAGGCGTAGTCGAAGCGTGCGCATTTAACCGGGCCCACTTTGGGGCGCGCAGTGTTCATCGCATCCCTTCAGGTTCGACGACGCACTTGAAAAATAGAATATCCCTTGGAAAACATGGGAATTTTGGATTCTACTTTGTGTCGTAAATCATCGAGGCTGCTGAGAATTACTACACGGGCACCTCAAATCCACGAAAATTTTGTGTGGGCAGAATAACATTAAACCTCTGTCCTTTCATGGCATCAATTCAATTCTTGATGTTTGTCCTCCGACAGTGATGATTCTACTGCATCGATCCGGTCTGATCTCTTGCTTTCAGCGGGCCAATATGACCCCCCGTCGACGTGTCGAGGATTCCTCAACGCACGCCTGACCCTGGGCTACAGGACCACCCGATAAGGGAGGTGACGGGCTTCGAAGGGCAAGGCAAGCGACCGCGACTAGCCTCAAGGAAGAAGTTGAAGGACGTCATTAAGAAAGACCTAGTAGGTGAGGTCATAGCCTCAGCAGAAGATGCGCTGAACAGGACAAAGTGGAGTAGGATAACAATGACAGCCGCCGCGGACCTACGAATGCGCGGGCACTAACGCTAGGAAGAAGAAGAAGAAAGAAAGCGCTAGGGGCGTAGCATTGTAGACACAATGGAGAAAAGGAGAAGCGAAAGAAAAAACGAGGAATCGTTGGAAAATTCATGAATAACATGTTACCTGTCAACCAAATTGATAGTTTCGCTCTCCGCGCCACGGAGAGGCGATGGTTATTGAAGTTATTCTTTCATCAAACGGTCCGCTCTCGATGGATATGACGAGGCGATGGTTTGCGGACGCTCCTTTTCTGTTTTCTGTCCGAAAATTAGGAGCTGCATTGAATGTGCGCCATATGAAGCAGAAGCTTGGCTGTTAATGAAGCAACATGTTGCGCTTTCTTTTCGGAAGGTGCGCTGGTTGCTGAGAGAATTTGCAACAACGCCTCCGCCTCGGAAGCGTTCCACTCCTGATTTAGTTGCTGATTTGAACGAGCTGTGTTGCCAGCAGCAGCACAATTCAAGCAACACAGAGGAGAGTGGATTGACATGTTGGATCGACGCATCAATATAAGGCGCCATCAGATCAAGGTGCTCGTAATGACCCTATGTGTGTTGCAGTTAATTCTTCAGTCGTCCTCACATATTCGGATCTATGTGTGTAGTAGTTGCAGGGATATCTCGGTGGACTTTATGGCTGGCTTGGTGGCGTAAACATCAGGCGGAACGTGGACGTGGCTCGATGGCAAACCATGGAAATACACAAATTGGCGGAAGGAGAACCAAATTTTTTTTATGGTACTCAGGCTTGTCTGCAGGTATCTTTAGTTCCTGTTCCACACATTATCATACCAATGGCAGAGCAGAAAATAGGCAAACAAATGGCCGCAGAATGAGAATGTGATATTCGTACGGAATACTCCCCATACGGAAACCCATAACCCCCAATGGTAGACGTCGAAAAGCTAGTGTACAATCAAGCAAGTAGAGCGATTATTCTTCACGCGGGTCCGAATAAGGTGCAAACGACCCACCGTACCCTACATGATCCCCTTATTGTTCTACCGTACAAGGCACAAACTAATTATACACACCACAAGCTTGCAAGCACTAGCGAGCATCAATAAATAAAGAAAGTTGGTAAATTTCCGTACCATGTGAAAGCATTC
Organism: Ostertagia ostertagi; assembly: GCA_036418205.1. Lineage (NCBI taxonomy): Eukaryota > Metazoa > Nematoda > Chromadorea > Rhabditida > Trichostrongylidae > Ostertagia > Ostertagia ostertagi. Next base: position 24,017 of record MU868575.1, read on the forward strand.
TAGCTTTCCTTGAATTTGAATGGTTCTGAAAAATTCCATCTTTGGTGTACTGCAATGAGTCCTATATGTTACAGATGTACGACGATGGTTATTGGGACGACCAGGATTGCGATAAAAAGAATGATGCATTTGTGTGCAGAAGGTCGATCTGATCATTTATTTTTTGATTTTGTAATAAAACGTTTGATAAATCTCACTCTTCAACATCGGACCCTGAAAATGGTCAATCTGTCCATTTGTGTCGAGGAGGGTAGGGCCTCTGCTGCCTACAAAAGAAAGCATGTAAAATGCTATAATGTCTGTCAAGGCTTTCAAGGGACTAGCATAACAAAACATCAAAGGTGGAAAAACCCCCTAACCTTTCCAGAAACACAATATTAAAGCAGGGCATGAGAAAACCCATAGATCCCTAGAAAGCCATAAGCCTTACTTCACCTCTTCCACTGAGATTTTTTTGGTTTTTCTTTGCTTCAATGAATGCTTGAGAACGCTGTCATCGAAGCCAGAAAGCGCTAGCGGATCTATGCAAGTAAGTGAATGACACGATGAGATGTGCGACCAATGAGTTGGAAGCCCTGTGAAAGCAGACCAGTGGGCGATCAGAACTGCGATGGGATGATGACATCGGAATGTTTGGGGGAGCAGACCGGAAGAACACGGCGCGACAACTCTGAATGGTTCCAAATCATGACCCGTTTCCCTGCTTATGTCAGATGAGTAACGAAAACAAATGTTACGGTAAATGTTAAAATGCTTGAAAGAGTCATTCACGGGAAAATCACAATTCTATTTTAGTCATAAATCATTGGTTTGAGACTAATCATCCACGATAAGAACGAAAAGAACAACAAAATCGCATTTGTTTCAGTAAAATATTCGAAAAAGCAAAAGAGGTGGTTTGAAGTACCACCGCACGTCTGTCACAAATTCTGGCGACGGGAATACTTCCACATGGTTATCGGAGTGAATTCACCAGGATTTTTTTCTGGCCTTTTGACTTATTGCACTCACATCTCACACTTCTACTGCATCCTATTCTATCGATCGATTTGTCTCTACTATACAAAATCGCGCGCTTCAACCGATTCTTGAATTGTGTCGTCTGGTACATATGACGACAAACGTCGTCCCTAAATAATCCGGTAAGCGTAGAGGTGACGGTTTCCATTTAGGTTTATCCTTTCACTTAGCATATCTCGTAAGCAAAATGTAGGATACATTCTATTGCTCGACACCAATATTTCTTCTAAGCTCCACGATCGAGGGAATGTAAGTGCAGCGGCGGAGGCGAGCTTGATCAAGATAAGGAGCCGCAACTGAGAGCTGAATATTAGCGTAGGAATGGAAATATGGGGGTTCATGATCGTCTCTAGCTGCGGCCAAGATCGGTGCTGTCTTATTCGCGTAGAATTCTGTTCCCTAACGTCACCGCGTAGAAGTTCAACAGTTCGTAGCTAATCGGAAGATTCTCTGGTTCGATATATACTGTATTTCATTCGGTCGAATTGGGATAGTTAAGTGAGTCATAAATATTTGTTTAACTCTGTTGTTTCACTTCCGAGTATAACCCGCGTGGCAAGTGTAAGAAGTAAGACAAGGATATTCGCGTGGAAGTGGAAACAACTTGGTGCATCGACCAAACGGTATTTCGACTCCACATCTGCTGAATTGGACTTCGAGAACATCGCAAGTCATGTCAGTCGGACAACCCTTTGCAAACGCTTTAGAAACGGTACTGAGAAAACGCTTCGCTTCACTGACTCACTTCAACGTTTGGTTTGGTGAACGATATCAAATTTTTTCTTCTTTATCATTAAGAATTGACCGATTCAAGTCCACCTCACCAGCGTTGAAAGCTTCGGCTCAGCTTGTTTCTTTTTTCAAGGCATCTCTTCTGATTTTCGATTTTTTGCGGGGTGACTCATCACAAAGCATTGACGCGACGACGCGACGATAGACGCGTAGATGTCGGCACAGTTTGTTTCACATAAGCGAATGCTGACCCGGCATGGCAACAAACTAGAGGCAGTCCTGGGGCGCTTCAAGGGCGAAAATCTTGAAACCCCTCCACTGTCGACAGAAACTGGCGCGTTAGCAGAGGAGAGGGAATACAGTAAGCGCGTACAGGAAGCACTGGGCGTCATAGAAGAGTGTACGTCTAAGATTGAAGAATGGTGGCAGAAATATGCGTATGCGATAGACAACATCGACGAGGTAACCAAGGCAGAAATCGAGGAATTTGATGCTTATTCTACCAGAGCAGAAGAAGCGCTGAGCGTAGCGCTTGATTATATCGTAATCTTGAAGGGTCGCTTACGGTCATCCACCACAACGGGCAGGGATAATGGTGTATCCCCACGCGTGCACGCGTTGAACGCCACCGATTCCGCAGAAGTTCGACCACTTACGTTGCCCACATTACCCATACCCAGCTTTTCAGGTAATGTCTGGGACTGGGAGAATTTCTCGACCCTATTCAACGCCAATGTGCATACTCAGCCAATACCGGCCCTTTATAAATTTAACCACCTGTTGAACGCGTTGAAAGGGAGGCGTACAATGCGCTTCGTAGATTCCAAGTTACAGACGAAAATTATTGGAAGGCGATCCAGTTTTTACAAGAGAAATACGGCAATAGAGAGGACCTGGTCCATAAACTCATAGTACGTTTGGAAAATGTCGGCTCGCGACATTTTCCAAACGTACACGTCATCAGCGCTTAAGGACCAGCGCGAACTTTTGGAGCAGTTGCAAGTCATCGTGTCCCAGTTAAAAGATAAGGGGGAGCAAGTCAACAGTCAATGGCTCATAAAACAAGTACATGCAAAATTCCCTGAGCGGATCCAACGAAGAGTCCTGGAAAAGAGGTATTCCAGGGAGGGAACCTTGCACATGGACGATCTTCTAGAATGGTTGGATCAGATCATTTCCACGGAGAAAAAAATCGCGCTTCATACTTCTAGAGTGGTAGGGTATGACACAGGGTCTATGAAAAAGGACCGGTTCCCCAAGGAGGGGAGGCAGCGCGTAGATCTCACATGCATGTACTGTGGCGGAGACCACAAGGCCGCGTCATGCACAAAATTTGGGACACCGCAGCAACGAGCGAACTATCTAACATGTGGAGGTCGCATGCTGAGAGGAACACAAATTGTGCTTCATTTGTGCATCCTCTCAGCATGCGACCTCCACATGCAAGAAGTTTATATGCATATGTTTTATATGCCAAGGGAGACATCACACTTCTTGCTGCTTTAAATCTAGTCCATATGCGAGGTCAACCACCTCTACGCAGGATAAGGTGTCCGCGTCGAATAAGATGAAAGAGAAAGAGGTTGTTCCCTTGAAGCAAACTTCCTCGGCATCTACTCACCAACCCAGCCGAACTAAAAAATTGGATAAGGGGCACATCAAAGGACAGGAATCGAAGTAACTCGACTGAACCGCTTTGAAGAGAACGTGGAAAGAAAGGACACTTTCCTACCCTTCGGAGATCTAACCATAATGGATAACGCGTCGCGTAAGTTGAGGAAAATAGCTGTAGATGGATTCTGGGGCCGAATGCTCCTTTATCGACAGTAAATTAGCAGAAGAGCTGAACTTACCAATATTAGGCACCACAACGCTTCGCGTAAGGACCTTCGGGTCAAATAGTATAAAGGAATTTTTGAGTAGGAAGGTATCAATGGAGATATGGGACGATATTGGAGATCCACATACGTTAGAGTTGCTAACCCATGAGGTCCTAACAAGTTCTTTGAAGACCCCACCACTAGTAGAAGAAGATCTTCGGTTCGTGAATTCGCTACGCATTCCCGTTAATCGAGCTAATAACCTGAAGGTGGCCAAACCCCAGGTGCTTCTGGGATGCGATCAGATTTGGTCGCTAATCCGGCAGGATCAGACCCACGTACGTCTGCCCTCGGGTCTGCACCTACTACCCACGCGTATCGGACATTTGTTGACAGGGCGAATGAGAAACGCGCGTCAGGTAACACAGGTGCTTACGAAGGACGAGGGGATAAACGAATGGAACAAATGCTGGTCCCTCGATGCAGAAGTCCACACTCTATCGATGGAGAGCTCCACCGAAGCTCAAGATGAAAAAAGGCTTTGGGAAAAGTATTGGACACTTGAGCAAAGGGAGTTGAAGAATTCACCTCGTCCGAAAAAGAGGTACAGTCCCTTGTAGATGTAGCGGTGTGAAATATTTTAGAGAGACCATTGAAAAAAGAGACGATGGGTACTATGTTCGTCTCCCATGGAAAGAAATCCCCTCACCGCTACCGGACAATCGGGCAATCGCGTGGAGACGACTTTTAAGCGTATGGAACTCTCTCCAAAAAAATGAAGAGCTCCTAGAAAAATATAATGACATTTTCCAGGAACAAGAACGTTTGGAGATAATAGAAGAGGTGGTAGACGAAAGGGCTCCGGTGGACGGGAGGATTCATTATCTACCGCACCAGGCGATCCTGACCCCTCAAAAGGCGACAACCAAACTTCGCGTTGTTTTCGATGCATCGGCTCATTTCAAGGACTCCCCATCCTTAAATGATGCCCTGCATAGGGGGCCCGTTATTCTGCCCAATCTGTACGGTCTTCTCCTTCGATTTCGCGTCGGACGCGTTGCTTTGATTGCAGACGTAGAAAAAGCGTTTCTACAAGTGCGGTTGCATGAAATGGACAGGGACACCACCCGCTGTCTGTGGTTGCGGGACCATAGAAGTCCTCCGAGTGCGAATAATCTACAAGTCTATAGGTTCACGCGCGTAACGTTTGGGCTGCTATCCTCACCGTTTCTGTTAGCAGCAACAACGCACTATCACCTAGATCAGAGTCAGGATGAGGTCGATCTGGTAGAGGAAATCAAACAAAACCTTTACGTCGATAACCTTTTCCTCACAGCAGACTCGGTAGGGGAAGCGAATCGCGTGTATGAGAGAACGAAAGAAATTTTTGACGAATTGCATATGAATTTCAGGGAATTTGCTTCCAACAACGAGCAAGTCAGGCGGACAATTAAGGAAGCTGATAAGTCGAAGCAGGGTGACCCGAAGGTACTGGGTATAAAGTGGAAGACATCAGAAGACTGCTTAGAGATAACCAGCGTAGTAGCGGAAACCGGGAAAGTGACCAAACGCACAGTGGCAAGCGTAGTCGCGTCGATATATGATCCAATGGATTGGATTCTACCGCTATTACACCAAACCAAAATATTCTTGCAGTCACTCTGGGAGGAAAAGCTTGGACACACCACTCCCAGAGAAAAGGAAAGCAGAATGGAGTGCTATCTTGAATAACATCCAAGGATTCCATAAGATGCTGCCACGGTTTATAGTAGCTAAGGCAACAGTGGTCAAACTGATCACGTGTGCAGACGCTAGCATAGAAGCATTGGCCGCATGTACCTATATTGCCACACCTTATTCAGGAAACCTGGTAATGGCAAAAGGGAAACTACCAAGTCTCAAGTCCAAAACGACGATCCCAAAAATGGAGCTGAACGCTCTAACATTGGCTATGAGGCTGACTAAATCGGTAACTACCCAACTCGCGCTGTGATCTCCATCAACAAGATCGTAGTTTTAACTGATTCAGAAATCGTGCTGAGTTGGGTAACAGGGGATCTACGACATGATGCTGGCCCATTTATCCAAATCGCGTGATGGAAATCCGTAAGATTCTGGACCACTTAACAAATAAGGGATACGCCGCTGGGGCACATTCCCTCACAAGAGAACCCGGCAGATTGTGCCACCAGGGGGCTGACAAATCCAAATTAAGCTGTCATTTTTGGTGGACAGGTCCAGCATTCCTTACCACCCCGGAGGAAAAATGGGTCGACGCGTATAAACCAGTGGAGTTGAGGAAAAAGGAAGAAGAAAATGCGCAAACTGGAGAGGAGGATATAATACCGGTAGATAAGGTGTTCACTCAAATGACGGCACATTACTCCGACATCTTCCAACCAATCGGAAGTTTGAGCCATTCTAAGGCTAAGCGCGTGGTAGTATATGTTCTACGATATATTCGGAACCTTCTCCTAAGGAGTAACAGGAAGCGCAAAATGCCCAACACACTTTCCCCCGTACTGAAAGAATTCGAGGCAGGGAAAGATGACATTCCCAGCGGGAAAGGAATGGCAACGGCTTCGTTATTACTTGTGAAACAGCATCAGTTGTCTTACCTGAATCCAGCCATCATGAAGTCCCTGAGACACCTCAATGTATTCGAAGATGAGTGGGGGATTCTGCGTTGTAGAGGAAGACTTGGTAAAAGCGCGTTGACGGAATCCATGAAATTTCCCATGCTTGTCCTTCAAAGGACGTGGCTTTCGCAGATGATCATTATAGAGTGTCACCAAAACCTGCACATCAGCATCAGTCATACCATGGCGAAAGTACGAGAAAAGTACTGGATTCCAAATTTGCGCGCTGAGGTGACCAAGGTAATACGACGGTGTATTGAATGTCAGAAATTTAACAATCTACCGTATAAATACCCGAAGCAGGAAGACCTACCAACGCGTAGAGTGACCAGATCACGTCCATTCGAGCACATTGGGTTACTATTTTGGCCCCCTCTCCATTACAAGTGAAGAAAACCTGGGAAAATGTTACGGTGCCATAATTACATGTCTGGTCACTAGGCTTATTCACCTAGATATAGTCTCAGACAACTCTACGTTGGCATTTTTACAAATGCTGCGACGATTCTTCGCGAGGAGAGGAGTACCACCATAACTAGCGATAATGCACCATTATTCGCGTTAGGAGATGTCATCTTGTCAGAATGTTTTCAGCGGGTGAAGAACGATTCAATAGTAACAACTGAAATAAGTAAGAGACATATCCACTGGATTTACATAAATCCCTACGCTTCATGGCAGGGAGGAGTGTATGAACGCTTGATACAGTCGGTCAAGTTAGCAATGAATAAATCATTGGGAAGAAGTACTCCATCACGGTAGGAGCTGAGCACGCTAGTTGTGGAAATAGAAGGCATGTTGAACACCAGACCTTTGACCTATGTGGAAGCAGACTCCGCTAGTGATCGCGTACTTAGGCCAATAGACTTTCTCCAAAATGAGTTTGAGGTACCGCCGCCAATTGACGGAGAAACTGAATCGCTTGAGGATCCAGAGTATCTTACTCCAGCCGAGCGCGTTACCTTGCAGACTAAAACGCAGGTAATTAAAGCTCTGCAAAGCTCATGCAAAATGACGGAGAAGTTTTGGCAAATATGGCAAACGCAGTACCTAACATCGCTGCGCGAAAAGCACCAGGTAGAGGTAGGAAATAAAAGAGGTTCTCGGATCACACCCAAAAAGGGTCAAGTAGTAATGATCTCGGATGTCTACAACCGAGACATTCCTGAAAATTAGGACGCATAACTGAGTTGGCGACCAACAAAGAAGGCACAGTTCGAGAAGCAGTGGTATCACTTCCTTCACATAGGAAAATTAGAAGACCACTTGACCTCTTGGTTCCTCTCGAATTAGATGATGAAGAAAATGTTTCAGAAGAAGAGGAAGTCATCCCAACTTCGTCGGCATCGGAGATAGGATCAGCAAGAGAAGAAAGTAGATCGGTAGAAGACCAAAGCTTGAATAGACGGCACGAGAGATATAACTTTCGACCACGTAGAAAGATGGAAGGACATAGGCGAATGGCATCCAGAATGACCGCCCAGGGTCAAGCGAGGCGTTGAGGAAAATTTGGAAATACGACCCCCCCCCCACCACCCTCCGCCGGAGGCCGAAGTCCATAAAACAACCCTCTTCAAAAGCCGAACTATGAAAAGGTTGAAAAGCTTGTTTAATTCTCCCCCAAAACTGCTCATAAAAAAGCCCTCCTACCCCACCGCCCACAAAAAAATTCGTTTAAGAAGTACAAAAGTGAAAACGTCAAAGAATAATCATTATTGATGAGTCCTACCAAACGAGCCAACGAGAAACAGACCAGAAAACGACAAACTAGTCACTAAGGCATACCTGACAACATCTGTTCTTTATTCTTTATTTCCTCCACAAGAATTACCAAATTCTAGTACTACACAGATTGTGGTTCTCAATTTGCACGTAGCCCTTCAGTTGAAAGAAGCTTTTTAACCGCCTTCGCCAACTGAGTGTTGACTGGACTTTGGCGTTGACCGTGGAGCAGCTTATTTACTATAGAGGGGATTGAAATTTGAACAAATATTCAAATGATTTTTGACTTGTTTTTGTTTGTTAACTGCTGTTTTTGGCCGCAGTTCGCCTTACGAATGTTTCACAAGAATGCTGGGTTGTGAACAAAACTTTCGCCAGAAGTGCGGGTTCTTGTCCCGCCTGGGACGAAAGTTTTGTTCACAACCCAGCATTCTTGTGAAATATTCAAATGATTATAACTTTCTTCAAAGTTAACGAATTTTCAATCTGAAAGCTGATTTGGGAGTTTTGTGAAGAGCTTTTTCTAATCAGTATAGAAATTACAAAAAGTTATAAGAAATAACAAATTTAGGCCAATTAACGAGGAAAATTCGAGACGAGCACGAGTTTTTACACTTTCCGAAGCAACAACTTGCTTCATTTCCAAATTCGAAAAGTTAATATGGCATACAAAACTAGAAGATTTTCTCTACCAAACCGTTGCTAAAGCAGCTCTATACGTCCAGTATTCAAAAAATGCCCACGTTGAGGATTTCTGCAAAATTAACGAGGAAAATCTGTGATGAGTGTGAGATTTTTTACTTCCTAAAGCCATAACTCCGTTCAAACTCATCCAATCCGAAAAGTAAGTATGCCATCATAAACAAGAAGATTTGCTCTATCAACTCGTACTACGAACGGCCTTCCAAACGTCCAGTTCATAAAAAACGGCTACGTGGAGGAAGTTTCGCAGAGGTACGGTCGAAATGTAACTGTAACTTTTTCGCTTCATTTGGAACTTCTTCAACGGCTGTATATCTTTTAAGGGCGATTATGTACTAAAGTAAGAGGCAGATTTGAAATCACTGCTTTTCTCTTGTCTAAGAAAAGTGATTAATCAGTGTTTCTCAACTTTAAAGGTTACATGTTTATAAATTTAACCCTGAAGAGTCCGTTACGCAATAGTTGAATGGGTACATCTCCCTGTAAATGGCGCGTGGACACTTTCAAATTCTCTCGATGTTCCTGAATTGAAGTTGTTTGCCAAGGAACGTACTTGAAGTGCGCGCAACAACTATGACCCTTTTCCGGATGCGCGCGTGTACCTAACATCCCTTCAGATGCGGGGTCTTACTTGAAAGATGAAATATCTCTTGGAAGCGTGCGAATAGAATCTTATTTTTGTGTGGTATCAAAACACTGAAGTAACTAAGAATTACCGGACGCGCTCAGAATCACGAAATTTTGTGTGGGTGAAATATCGTTTTTCATTGGAAATCCGTCTTTTTGGCCTGGCATCGACTCATCCTTGATATTTGTCTTCCGGCGGTGATGATCCCACTGCATCAAAATGGCTCGATCTCTTCCACCCAGCGAGCCAATACGACCCCCCCCCCTTGCGACGTGTCGAGGATTCCTCAACGCGCGCTTGACCCTGTGACCGCCACTAGTTCTCTCATAGGAATGATCTGCGCTTTGATGTTTATCGGTTTGAATCCCATATCAGCTCATGAAGCCCACCAAACTGACGAAAAACGTATTCGCTGTGTCCAAGGAGGGGTGGAAATCACATCGCTGGAGCAGGGATCATACGAAATCTGTGCTGAAGAGTACTGCACGCGTATTGATGACCCACAGAAGTTAGAAATGATGCGTTTCCCAGCGAGCAGAACACTGCATGAACACGAAGTTCAATGGAAATTCCTTGAGAATGGAACACTTAGAACTATTGGCACTGTATGCCCTAAATCCCCCTTCTGTGACAACATTAACTGCATGTTCTGCTCCATGCTATTATTTAACCCCGAGTGCTGGCCGACAGGAGCCATAGCCGCGACAGCCGTGATCCTCTACTTCCTCGTCACAGGCTGATACGTTTCTCTGTATGTACCACTCGTTGTTGGGAAACCAGTCCGCGTAGTGGCAAATGGGTTCAGACGCGCTTTACAGTGCGGGGGAGCAGCAATATGCCGCAAACTAACCAGTACGCGTCGCAGAAGAGCAAAGGACTTAGTTGAGTTGCTGGCAGTAGTAGCGACCTTAGCCATCCTGATGTCAACGGGCTACGGATGCCAACAAATTGACGTGTTTTCTCACCACACGACTGTCTGCAACAGCTCGAAGGGGAAAAGGATTTGTAAATTTCAGGTGTCGGAGATACTGAAAATAAACCCCTTCAAAACGGAAGCTTGCCTGCGATTGAGTAAGAATTCCACGACAATGTACGAAGTTCGCGTTGCCTGGAAATCGCTCATTCTGCTATGCGACCAAGAAACGGATTACTTTACACGCGATACAGAATTCAAAGTGATCAGTAGTAAACGATGCGCTCACATGGGTTTCTGCATAGGACGCAAGTGCGCTGACGTTAATGGATCTAGCCTTATTAACGCATTGACCGACCGCGGCGGTTTTTTGGTCTTTTTGGCCGTGTGGGACCCGGGCGATTTGCGGTGCTGAATCCGCCGCACCTCCAGATCCGTGATTTTATCGATAACTTTCTTAAAGCACAGTGGTACAAAACATCTCAGTAACGTCATGCGTAGAAGGTAATAGATTATATAGCTGGCGAAAGTTGCCGATTAAAGACAATGTAATGGTAATGAAAAAGGAAACATTTGAGTCATTTATCTGTTAGTGGATGCCAAAAGCTCTTTTGATGTGGTTATTCCAAGTGAAACATGGTATTTTTTCTGTCTCTTTAGAATGAATTTACTTTCAACTACCCTTTTTATTTGAGGTTCATGTATTGGAATAGGCAGTGAAAACTATTAATAACAAGCCGGTTCGGTGAGCTTGGAAACCTTCTTGTCTAAACTGGAGCATATTTGAACAAACAATGCCTATGTCGTACACAGATAATGGTATGCTTCTAACTCATGGAGAAGAGCGACACGACTTCGCGGGGCAAAAGCTGCGATTGCGTTAAGAAAAAAGATGATAAAGGTGGACCGGTAACGCGTCTCAATGGGTCCAACGAGGTGGCATAAAGTGAGACGGCGTTAACCGCGTCTCAATGTCGTGTCAATGTGTTAAAGAACTGGCATGCGCGGCAATTCCTATCGGGAACACTTATTGTGTTGCGTCATGTGGGGGATCCTAGGAAGTGTGACTGTCTCTGGCCGGGGTCTGGCTGCCTTTTCTATCGCGTATTTGCAGTCCCCACTTCCAATCGCTTGTATGAAGTCTTTTATTGTACGCAGTGGAAAGAAGCCGCCAAAGTGGAAATAACGAGTTTTAACCATACCAGGAAAGAAAGGCTAAGGTGGATAACTAAAATGCCACCGAACGTACCCGTTAAAAGAAACGCTTTCAGCCTCACGCTCAGCTCAATTACTACCCGCCTACGCCATTGCTAAATACGCCCTTTATCGCAGATGACCGAAGAACTGCACTTTGGGATTCGCGTTTAACCCCAGAGTTGATATGTGGCACACCGGACTCAGCTAGGAATTTAATTTGCGAGATGAGGGAGGACTGTTCGTGCTTTGCAGCAGAAACGCAAGCAAACTGCAAATGCAAAAAGCTTGACATTAACGCGTGGTTTAAGAATCTGCAGCATCGACTCCCAGTTATAACCCCCTCAGTGTCATTCAGACAGTATACAGAAGGGAAAATTCAGGCGGCTATCACCGCAAGGACGACCTCCGAGATTATTCTCACCATGCAGGATGAACTGGAAACGGAGGTAATGGTGAGTGACGCCATATGTACCATCTCTAATACGCCCCTGACGGGATGTTACAAGTGTGCGAAAGCGGCAGAGGCAGCTATAACCTGCAAATCTTCGAAGCCCATCCAGGCGGAAGTTTCATGCGAGGATTCGAGCTTCACAGTACCATGTGCTGTGGAATAACTTCCCTCATACGATTCACCTTTGCTAAAGCGCGTATTGGAATGATCTGTTCGGTAGAATGCGGGAACGTAAAATCTACGTTTAAGTTGGGCGGAGTGCTCAAATTCACGCATTCTGCGCAGATGATGATCTCATTGTGGCTGAAAGAAGAAACCACGGAGACCAACTGGTTCCAATGGCCAGATCTGTTCCACATTATGGACGTATTCCTACAATGGTATAAAACCTTGATTTCCGCGTTGATGGTGCTTGCACTAATGCTGATAGCAACATATATGTTCATAGTTACCTGCGGAAGCAAGATAATCAGCTCCACATTTCGAATATTACTGTGGTTTTTTCGCGTTATATGTCAAGCACTCTGGCTCCCACTACGCGTCCTCAGATGTTTTCGAAAAAAGCATAGGAAAACACTTTGAAGAGTTTTCTTTCCCTTCAAAAGTATCAAACAGTTCAAATAGGGGAGATAGCTGCGTGGAAAGGCTTAGCGAAAATTTTTGTCACAGTGGCTGTCACGATAATCACGTGTACTGTTCAACATTCGCGTATTTTAGCATGTCCGCTAGCGACCTGACCGATGCCGACTACCTTTCGCGTTTGATGCTCGAACCACATCATGAATGGTCAGCTGTTCAGAGCGATTTGGATAACATAGCCGAGCAGTTCACCCAAGAAATATGAGTGGTTGCGAGCCACAAACGGCAGTGGCACAGGACGCGTGAGGATGAGACGTTTCGTCTGGCCACTCCGGCAGCGAAAATCACTATTCTTTCTAAGCTGCTTCATAAAATAGAAAGCACGAAACAAGAAATATCGCGCTTGGGAGTACGGTCGGTCAAATTATTCTACGCCAATCTGGCTGATGCGGACAGAAGAAATAGAATCGGAAAAGAGATGCAAGTGGCACTACGCGTAATGGATGGCCATACCAAACAGTTGGCGGAACAGTAAGCAGAAATCGGAGCACAGATGCAGCGGGCCGAAAGTGACTTCAGAACAGGGCCGTGCTCAACCAATGCAGAGCAGATAAATGCACTTTTTCGAAAGACTTTTGAAGCCATAACTTCAGAAGAAAAGCAGAAAATGAACGAGCAGTTCCTCAAACTGCAGTCACAGCTCAACGATCAATCTAACGAAATAGCGCGTATGAAGGACCAACAAGCACAAGCCGCAGCATCGGTATCACAACAAAAGTTCGGAAACATCGAACCAACTGATAATGAATACTTTGATCAAAAGACGCGTGAGGTAAATGAGACGGAGGAGATGCCTGCTCTTGCAGCAGAAGAACCTGTCGTAGAAGAAATGGAAGTTCACGATTCACATCAGCATCGGCAGCAAGGAATTCAAGAGGTTGCCGATCCACCACGACTGTTCCAGCGCGTAGAAGAACAGGGTGAAGAAGAAGTATCACTGGATAACCCCAAATCAGACCACGACAGCAGTGAAGGCGAAATGGAAGAGTTGGAAAGGCGATGTCATCTCCTCGAACGAAGAATGGATCGTATTCATGCAGCATTCCTACGGTTTCCATACAGGAAGAAAGAATACCAATCACCAGGAATACCTGAAGATAAACGGTGCGCTTTCTGCTGGGCTAAAGGAGAACACTTCTCGGAATCATGCCCAAACGTAATACATGGAGATGAGAGAACAGAGATGATAGACGAAGTGGGTTTCTGCCGAATGTGCTTAGAGCTGTGCTCAATGGAAAGGGATTGTCCATACACAAATAAAAATGCTTCTACTGTGAACGAGTAAGAGGAACACCCTTCGAAGAGATGTCAGACGGTCTCGACAACCATCATAGCGCACTTTGTAACATACCGAATAGGAAAGAAGAAGCGCGAGAGATACTCAATAGAGCACGTCGAGACTTCAAAGAGGCGAAGATGGAACTCGAACTCAAGCAGAAGAAACGGCAGGAACTTGACGAGCAAGGGCCAAGTATGCCGAATAAGCGAAGACGACATGGGTACCCAAAGGAGGAACAGCCGAAAACTTGGCGCCGGGGGAGTGACGACAAACGTCGTCCCTAAATAATCCGGTAAGCATAGAGGTGACGGTTTCCATTTAACTTTATCCTTTCACTTAGCATATCTCGTAAGCAAAATGTAGGATACATTCTATTGATCGATACCAATATTTCTTCTAGGCTCCACGATCGAGTGAATGTAAGCGCAGCGGCGGAGGCGAGCTTGATCAAGATAAGGAGCCGCAACTGAGAGCTGTATATAAGCGTAGGAATGGAAATATGGGGGTTCATGATCTTCTCTAGCTGCGGCCAAGATCGGTGCTGTCTTATTCGCGTAGAATTCTGTTCCCTAACGTCACCGCGTAGAAGTTCAACAGTTCGTAGCTAATCGGAAGATTCTCTGGTTCGATATATACTGTATTTCATTCGGTCGATTGGGATAGTTAAGTGAGTCATAAATATTTGTTTAAGTCTGTTGTTTCACTTTCGAGTATAACCCGCGTGGCAAGTGTAGGAAGTAAGACAAGGATATTCGCGTGGAAGTGGAAACAACATAGCCACCCCAAGGCGAACTTCTTTCCATGCCCCGCCTTTGGCTCCGCGTCTTTTGCCTTCAATTGTCCATAAAGTGCACTTTTATGAGCTTGTTTCTCTTCGGAAACCATATCTTCATGCATAAAACTTTGTGTGCTGTTTCCAGTTATCACAACTGATATGTTCACGTTGAAAAGGTTGCAAGATTTTTCCGCGGAGGATTCCTTTAATTTGTATCAACATCCATTACCGATACCATATGTGTGATTTAATAAGACTAATAATACAGTCTCCTCCGATAGTTTTCACATTAATCTACGTAGTTTGGAATTCAAGCTGTTGTCTGGCGATCTCTCATCTGTAGCGGTCTCTCGCCCCATCCTTTCCTCTGCGCGCATAGTCTCATTACATTCAATAACGTGTCTCGGTGGTGAGCGGTGGCGTTGCCGGTCTCTCTTTCCGCTCGATCTTCTTTTTTATCCTTCTCAAAGTTTTCTTCAGTTTCCTTGCTGTTCTCCTTATTTATCTCACACTATTTGTAACAACCTTCCGAACAATAAATCTTATGTTTGGCAAACCCTTCTCTTTAGTCCTAAGCGCAGTTTTTATTTGGTGTGACTCCCTGGTTGGTTCTTTTGCCTTTCCTAGATCGATTGATCTTGGAAATACGCTGACAGCCCTGTCGCAAAAAATCCCTCAAGAGATGTCGGACTCCATTGAAGCGGACAAACGCTCTCGCAGTCTAGTTATCAGTGGTCTGGAAGAGGTCTCTCAGCAGCTGCGGCCCTCGGATCATCAAGTGGAGCTAGAGGAGTTCGTGACCTGCTGGATACCCTAGGAATCGAATGCCGCCCAGCGGAGATTTACCGAATAGGTAAACTCGAGGTTAACCGACCAAGGCTCGTGAAAGTGACACTGCCATCCAGAGCTCACTGGCCATGGCGCTGGGCATGGCCAAGAATCTCAGACGTTCGCCTTCTTCCAAAAATGTGTCTATAGGAAGAAGTATGAATTTGAGGAGAGGAAACGGGACTATGAACTGAGACAACAGGCTTACGAAAAAAATAATGGCAAGGATGAACGCGAGTAGGTAGTTTTTAAGGGCGAGTTGAGAAACATTAACGACCCCACTAGCCAAAAATCGGGTAACGAGTAGAAACGCATAAAAATCGACAGAATCGTTACTGGAAATGTTTTCTTCTCAACGCGCAGCATTACCAAGAAAATGGTTCACTTACATGACTTCTTATTGGAAACGAACTCTGATATAGTACACATAACAGAATCTTGGTTATCCTCGAATATTGTTTATACTGAATTGGTGTGTGGACTCCCTTACCTCGTATTCCGTAAGGATCGCAGCAGTAGAAAATGTGATGGGATCTGCTGCATTGTGAGATCTCACTTAAACTGTGTTGAAGTGGGACTGACTCTTAATATTGCACCGGAGGTTCTCTGTTGTGATTACTGTCAGACAAAGCAGCTTCCTCCTTGAGACTCATTACTGTCTATCGATCGCCGAATACCATATCTACTGGTGATGCCGTATTGATTGATCTGCTCTAGGATATCAGCTCTGCCCATAATCAAACAATTATTCTCAGCGACCTCAACCTCCAAATTGAGTGAAATCTGTCCAAATATCTGAACCACTCTGCCGCACAATTTCTCCAATTCTTCCGAATGGTGGTTTTACACAAGACGTGACGCAACTCACGCAAGGTCCCAATACACTAGAGATCATTCTGTCTTCGGCACCTGTGATCCGTGATGTAGTGGTACTGCCTCCCCTATCCACTTTGTATCATAGCGTCGTCTGGTTTGAAATTTTATTGATCAAGGCAACCCAATCTTCATGGTACCTTTACCTCTACCTGACCTCATGAAAGTAGATTTTCCAGAGTTGAACGTTTACCTCCACCATATTAACTAGCTTGAAGTATTCGATGAATACATCTCAGCTAATGATGTTTATAGAAGGTTCTTAAGGCAATTGTATGCAGCTTTTTCTCGTTTTGTGCCATTAATGGCCTCAATCCTATCAGCCTAGGTATCCTTCCCATATAAAAAATTTGATTGCTCAAAAGGATAGATTATTTATTCAGTCCCTCAGCCTACCAATGACAGTCGGTACAAAAAAGTCTGTTCCGATCTTGATCACCATATGAAGAAACAGGTGATCAATCGAAAACGACGTCTGTCGCAAGGTGCAAACCTAAAACAGATTTTTCGTTATATCAGACAGAGAACTAAATCTAATCATGATCTACCAACGATATCGGACGAAACAGGTGCAACGTTTACTCAGATGCTCAAAAGGCAATAGCCCTGGGTAGATACTTTACCAGCGTCTTCTCTATTCCTAGCTCGGATCGAGCCGCAATAAATATGAAGGGAATTCCCGAAATAACGCAGAGCCTTTCTGATATATTTTCCCATCCACATAATGTGGGAAGGGTATTAGAGCGCCTCCAGCCATCGACCTCCGAACGTATGACGGAGTACCACAGATAGTGTATAAGAGGTGCGCATTATCTCTGAGTGTTCCGCTAGCGCACATTTTCAATATTTCAATGCAGCTTGGTCCAACGTCCTAGATACCTGGGAAGAAGTCCTAGTGACGCCTAGTCCGAAAATCCCCACTTGCAAACTGGTCTCCGATTACGGGCCCGTTAGCATTACACCGGCACCGGCCAAGCTGATGGAAAGGGTTATTAGAGACAAGCTATTGAACTGGCTTGAATGATTTCACATGATTCCGAAAGAACACAGGGTTTCTTACATGGGGCCTCTACGGTCTCCAATTTGCTAGAGAGCTTGTCGGACTGGCAGTCTGCTCTGAATAACGGGAAATCTGTTGACATCGTATTTATCGATCCCTCGAAGGTCTTTGATAAAGTCTGCCACGTAGGACTTCTTGCCAAGTTTGAACACCTTGGGTGGTAAACTTTTTGACTGGCTTGAATCCCACTTGAGTGGCAGACACATGACTGTCAAAGATCGGCGCTGCTTCTCTGAGAGGCACCTCTGTCGCAGTGGTGTTCCTCAGGGAAGTGCCTTATCACCTATGTTGTTTATAATATACACAATGGATATCCCTACATCGCAACCTCACCTGAAGTTGTAATCCAAATGTATGCCGACGATATAAAAGTGTATGCAGTGTATGACATACATAACAAAGATGAGGTCCGAGCTGCATTGAAACGGTTCCTTGAAAAATTGACAGGATGGGCAACTCTTTGGGGACTGTCAATCAATTTCAGCAAATGCTCTGTTCTGCACCTAGGGGAGGTGCTGCCGTTTGATTATAAAATTAATGGCACTACCATTATGAGCTGTTCTAGTGTGAAGGATCTGGGGGTACTGTTACAGACGGATCTTAAATTCAGATCGATTCGGTGGTAAAGAAAGCCTTTGCCGCGCTTTCCACAATTTTTCGCAACATACAAATTAGGGAGCCGAAAATTTTTCTACGACTATATAATGCCTACGTGTTGCCTCACTTGAATTATTGCTCACAAATATGGAAACCCTCTCG
>MU868575.1:53218-64755 GCA_036418205.1 Ostertagia ostertagi
GCTGTCTTTGTCAGTCGTCGCCACTTTGTCTCTGTCCAGGGCATCTTCTGCTGTGGCCATGACCTTCACCTTAGGTCCTTCTTGATGACATCCCTTCCATTCTTCTTTAAGGCTCCTCGCGGTCGCCTGCCTTGCGCTTCGAAGCCCGTCACCTCCCTTATCGGGTGGTCCTGTAGCCCAGGGTCAAGCGTGCGTTGAGGAATCCTCGACACGTCGACGGGGGGGGGTCGTATTGGCCCGCTGGGAGGAAGAGATCGGGCCGGATTGATGCAGTAGGATCATCACCGTCGGAGGACAAACATCAAGGATCGAATCGATGCCATGAAAGGACAGAGGTTTAATGTTATTCTGCCCACACAAAATTTTCGTGATTTGAGGTGTCCGTGTAGTAATTCTCAGCAGCCTCGATGATTTACGACACAAGTAAAGAATCCGAAATTCGCACGTTTTCCAAGGGATATTTTATCTTTCAAGTGAGTCCTCGAATCTGAAGGGATGTGAAGCACACGGCGCATCCCAGAGTGGGCCCAGTTGGTTGCGCGCGCTTCAACTACGGCTCTGGAGAAAATCTCAATTCAGGAAAAATTAATTCTGAAAGGGTCCGTGTGAAATTACAGGGAGGAGTCCACTATTCAACAAGAAATGCAGCAGCGTCAATTTCATAAACATATAATTGTAAAAGTTGAGAATCGCTAAACAATTTTACACTTATTGGAAAGAGAAAGCACGAGGATTCTGAATCTGCTCCTACTTTTGTAAATAATCGCCCCTGAAAGGAGCTATAGTCGTTGAAATAGTGCTAATGCAGCGAAAAAGTACCTTTCGGCGGTACTCGGGCAAAAATCCTCAACGTGGCCATTTTTTAAATAGTGGAACGTATTTAGCAGTTTTAGTTGCCTCTAGAAGAGCAAATCTTCTAGTTTATGACGTATTAACTTTTCCAGATTGGATGAGTTTGAACGGAGTTATGGCTTTGGAAAGTGTAAAAACTCGCACTCATCATAAATTTTCCTCGTTAATTGATCTAAATTTGTTATTTCTCATAATTTTTGTAATTTCAATACTGATTAGAAAGAGCTCTTCACAAAACTCCAAATCTGCTTTCAGATTGAAAATTCGTCATATTTGAAGAAAGTTATAATCATTTGAATATTTGTTCAAATTTCAATAGTAGATAAGCTGCTCCACGGTCAACGCCAAAGATCAGTCAACACACAGCTGGCTAAGGCGGTTACAAGGCTTCTTTCAACTGAAAGGGGACGTGCGAATTGAGAGCGTACTCTGTGTAGTGCTAAGACTTGATAGGCTTTCCAAAGGAAGTAAACGAAGAAGAGATGTTGCCTCTACCTTTTTCACGACTAGTTAATTGCTTTTGCTCCATTTGTTGGTAGGACTCATTAATAATGATCGTTCTTTGACTTGTTCTACTTTTGTACTTCTTGAACGACTTTTTTGGTGGAGGTGGGGTAGCAGGGCTTTTTTATGAACAGTTTTGGGGGAGAATTAAACAACCTTTTCATAGTTCGGCTTGTGAAGAGGGTCGTTTCATGGACTTCGGCCTCCGGGGGGGGGGTCGTATTCCGAAATTTTCCTCGATGCCTCCTCCCAGACAAGTCTGGTACCAATTAACCGACCCCGGAGGGATGGAAGGCTTGGTTGGCCCGGGCGACTCACGACCCAGGATTTGATCCCCGGACCGCTCGCGTGGTAAGCGCGCCACTTGTCACTACACCACTTCCGCCAAACAAAATGGAGTTAGCATGAATAATTAGTACCAAATCATGATTAGGACCGTCAGTAACCTTACAAATAGACTTTGATTGAAAAACTGGTGAAAAAGGTGTGACTAGGGACCCCCTTTTCTGGTATTCAGAGGGCCGTTCAGGAAAAATTAACCATGGTTCTGTGGTTCCCGCATGTGCCCCTATATCATGCAAAAGACCGTTTTGAAAAAGCTTGGCACACCCTGAACGACCTTCCTTGTCAGAGTGACGTTTGCGATATTCTCGTCGCGACGGGGAAAGGTTGGTGAGAATGTTTGCTCTATTGCACCCTAGCTTCCTAATCACCTCACAAACGACTGAACAGAGATTGTACGCATTATAGAGAACTAAATATTGTTGTACTTAGGCGCTGAAAGCCGATAACGTTATAACATTATCATTCTACCAGGTTTGCTCCGCCGCTATCGCGCGCATCAAAGGGTAGGGAGAAACCACGGAATACCACCTCACTATTGAATGTGACCTCCTCCCCCTTTTATCCAGCGCATATGTTACGCAGCACTATGTTCCCCCTCTCTTTGCCCTCTCCCCCACTCCTTGTGGGTGCTATCGCTATCACCACATCAGGTTAGAAAATACGTCAACATGAATATAGACCTTACTCTTGAAAACGGTCGTTCCTTCCCCACCTCCCCCCTCCTTATACCCTCCTCTCCGGCGCATGACAGCGCCATGTTCTCCCTCCCTTTCTCCTCTCCCCTTCCCTCCCTCTTTCTCTCTCCCCTCCCTCCCAGCCTCCCCTTTCCCCTTCCTCTACCCCCCTCTACACCCTCTCCAACCCCCTCCTCCGCTTGCACGGACAGCACCATCGATTTAGAATGAGTATTTGAGTAGTTCTCAGGTGTTTATTCAGTAGCGCCTAAATGCAGGTGTTTATCAAGATCAAATCAACATTCAAGTGTTGTCCTTCGTGCTCCCTGGATTTCTTGAAAGCGGTTTGGTCGGACGGACAGACGAACACAGACCCAAATCACAACACACAACGGGCATCACAAAACACAGAAAACGAACCACCAAATTCGTGGCCTGATAGAGGTGTAAGTGATAGATAGAGAAATACATACCACACTAAGCGGTGACGAGGAGAATGGTCTTTTGATTAACTTAACGCTCGATGACATATTGGTTCTACTTCAAGATATGTTAAACTGATATTCAGACAAGGTATGACTTGTTGGAACAAGGTCTAACAACAATCACGAGCAAAAGCAGCAACAAGCAAATCCTGCGTAACCAAATAGTAATTCTGTTGCTTGAGCAAGCACGAAACTAGCGCCCTCCCTCTCGTGGCGTCAATAATCCATGTACTCACTTTACAACGTTTTGTCAAAGCTCCTGTCGCTTCTGATGCTATTTTCCAGACTATTCTTCACCCTTCGTTGTTCTGTTGTTCTTTTATGGCTGTTAGGCTACTGAAGAATTTTCGCTGCCGCGATGCCTTGTCTCTGCTAAAGAATACAGGGTGGCTGAAAAGCGTAGAATGCGTCTTTCACATTTTGGTGGTACTGATCGTGGAGTATTTCAAGGATGTTTAGTGGAAAATATTTTTTTGAAAGCTTAGAGATGCGCAAGAATAGATTCTGCAAGTCATTGGTCTTGAAGTTTATGCAAATCATTGCTGAGCTTAGACCAGTAAATCAGAGATGCCACGAAGGCCGGTCGATTTGACGTTGGTGACTCCGTTCAGGTGGCGACTCGATATTTATCTTCCTATTGCGATAACCATCTTGTACTTTAGTTCAAACAAGACTCTCAAGGCTAAGATCTACACTATTCTCAAATTCGCGATACAAATGAATGGAACGAAGAACTGTGTCACACTTCGCAGATGCCATTAGTGTCAACTAGAAGGGATTCCCAAATAAAGCGATGTAAAGCATCTCAGGTTTCGAAAGCTCAGAATCTGCCGTCGGTCTCACCTTACAGCAGGTTGATATGTAGCACGGGTCGACGCCTGCATGGTGTGATGCGCTCCAGACAGAGTTGAGCTCCACACTGTCGAATGCCTTCGCATAGTCGATAAAGCAGAGAAGGAGTGGCTGCTTGTATTTTTTGGTCCGCTCGATCAGCTGCGTGACGGTGTGAATGATGTAACGTTCATATAACAGAAGCCTTTACGGAATCCGCTCCACTGATTGACAGTCACCCAGTTGCCCTTCCAGTCTGTTGAGAATAATCCTCGTGAACAGCTTGTGCAACTGTGAGAGGAGCGCAATGGGACGATCGAAAACTTCATTCGAAGAGTCGAGCCTGCTTTCTTGACACGAAGACGTTAGACTATGACGTTTCCACCGTGGGTTCGGATTTACTGCGCGGTCAGGTAATTATAATAGTGGTTAGAATTGAGATGCTCAGATGACAGACTGTGGAGGCCATTCAAATTTTCACTAGAGATGCGTCTCCGGTCCGGTGTGCTTCCTTGGCTGGCAAGTTCTGACCATTTTAGGGTCGTTTACTCTCCCACTCTTCTATCCGCGGAGCCACCTCTTGTGTTGGTGTAGGGATACGGGAAACCGGTGTCGTCGATCGGAAGAGGTCCGTATAGAAGCTGACGGCAATCTCCTCAATCTTCGTTCTCGATGTCTGCGGTCTCCCATCGCGTCTCTCATGACAGTTATGATCGAGCGAGAGTCACAATGTCCCGACGACATCGCTTGAGGCTCGCTTCTGCCGCTTCCTTCATTCGAGGGTCTTTGTATCGCTGAATCGACTCCTTCACAGCATAGCGGCACGCTTTGTTAAAGGAAGAGATCACGCTGGCTTCCACGCTGGATTTGCTACCCTCGCGTTATCAATCGATAAGGTGTGAGGCAGTAATTGTTGGACGAGTGTAAGCCCATGGAAGATATGATACGATGAGATAAGAAGGTGCGGCTGCTTGATAAGAGGTGCACTCCAGAATGAAAACGGGACGATAACGATAACGGTATCATATCTAGCACGCTCTTATCGCACCCCTTTCCACATCGATAAGTCTTGGTTTTTGCTGAACGGAAGTGGATTTCGGCGCCTTATCACTCCGTTGATAAGGCGCCACTGCCACTGAAACTTCACGTGTTGTAACACTGGGCAGGACCTCTATCCACTCCAATACATAGCTTCCCTTATCGTTCCCATGAAAATTATCGTGACCACTTCCTTTAATCGTAGCGCGTTGGTGTGGATGCAGACTTACGGTGGACGGCATCGCGTTGTTGAAGGAGTGTACGAGCATTGTCATCGGTCCTACTCTTTGAATTCATTCTTGCTGTCACAACCGATGCCGTTGCGCAGTGTAGAAGTCCTACAAGCAAGTCGCAGTCCTTTGACAAGTCCTGTGCCTCCTGCCACGTGTAGTGAGCAGCGGCCGCCTCCATGGCGTTTATGTCGTACTGCGGCAGTCGTATGGGTGGAGGTCGATAGTGGTCTCGTCTTCGGAGTTTCGCTCGGAGGCGAACTTTGGCCCGGACGAGTCTATGGTCGCTTCCGGTGCGGAATGCATCTACCACACTGACGTCTAGCAAACTCTACTTTCTGTTCGTGAGAATATGGTCGATTTCGCTGTGAGCTGCTGCGTTAGGGCTCTCCCATGTCCACCTTCGGCCCACGTTTTTCATGAAGAGGCTGTTTCCGTGGAAGAGGTTGCATTGCTCTAGGAAGTCCATCAAACGTTCTCCGTTTTCGTTTGTATCTCCGGCTCCGTGTGGTCCAATGCGCGCTGTCGCCGGATGCGTTGAAGTCTCCAACAACGTACTTGTAGTACGAACGCTCCTTCTTCGTAGCCTCCTCCAGCTCCTTATAAAACGTGTCTTTTTCTCCATCCGTTGCTGCTGACGTTGGCGCGTAACAGTTAATAATGCTGATAGAGGTGCGCTTGTCGATGCGTAGGCGGAGAATGGCCAGTCGCGGGCCGAATACCTCGGTTGAGTCGACCAGGTGCTCAATCCGTTGGTGGACGAGGAATCCGACGCCGCCAACGTTTCTTCCATCCACTTTGGCTCCTAGAACAAGTAGGTGGCCGTCGTTAGTCTTCCTGGTGGCTGTTTCCTTGGTTTTTGTTTCCTGGAGGGCGATGACGTCAAAGCGAAGCTTCTTGCTGGCCTCCATCAAGATGGTTTGGTCGGCCGCTGAGGCGATGGTACGACAGTTGTTGGTGTCTCGTAATGACAGTCCCCATGCCTCAACGGCTTTTCTTCCTGTGCACTCCAAATCCTGCGGCGGTTTTTGTCTGCAGGTCCCTTCAGGTCGCCGTTTGCTCCAGTGCACTTAGAGCTCGTGCTTCCATCTGCGCCGCTCCGGACCCTCTTTGTGCGTGTTGTAGCTAATATACCGACCCTCGGGTAGCTAGCCCATTGAGGCGGTGTTACCTCCACTATTAGCCGGGGTTTCTCCCGTTTCGCCCCCTCGCCGCTTCGAGGCCAGTGGTAGGATTTGGGGGGGTCCGACTCTAGCTTGTGAAGTTCATTGAAAATTGGACTCTCGGGCGGACAGTTCTTTCAGCCCCGCCTTGTATACCTAACCTCTTGTCAACGAACGATTATCCACTCCCCTCTCTAGCTCACGTTTAGAGGAGAAATTTGAGGGTGGTATCAGAGTCCGTAATCCGTCACAGGTTTCGCTGATTTTCGCGATTTTCGTGATTTGCGCGATCTTTGCGAAACCTGCGATGGATGGCAGAAATTGGAAATGCCCCGATGAATTCTGCGAGGTGTTGTAATCCTGGTTGGAATTCAGGTGAAACTCCAGTTCGGGGGGCCACTCCATTGCTATCTTATCCGTAGTACTAGAGAGCAGTTCTTTGGGCTATCGAACACTACGGATAAGATAATAAGTGAAGACTCATCTCAATATGGCGAGCTGGTGTCATCGCGTGAAGATGGAATAAGAATAACAGCGATGAATAGCCGATAACCGGAGAGGCGAATAGAGGGCGACCGCTCAGGATGATGCAATGGCGGCGAAGTGACGTGGCTACGGTTCGCGCGCAGTTTGAAGGCGCAGGCAACCAAGGTCCTGTGCCGATGGCGCGAGTTTGAACCGGTATTTTGCCCTGCCTCTGACCAGCTGCTTTAGAGCACCTTTACTCGAAGGTCGTGGCGCTGTCACGACACTAGGGACCCCTTTTCTGGTATTCAGAGGGCCGTTCAGGAAAAATGAACCATGCTTCTGTGGTCCCCATATGTGCCCCAATGTCATGCAAGAAACCATTTTGAAAAAGCTTGGCACACCCTGAACGACCTCCCTTGTAAGGGCGAATCTCTGGAAGAATAGATTTTCGTTACGCATAATTAGACGACGATGCGCGACGGGGGAGGAGGCATTTTTTCGTTAAAAGTAAACCAGGAGATTAACAGGCGACGAGCATTTCATTTTATTGCAAACATTCAACAGAAAAAAACGCGGTTGGGGCGCTCCTCGTTCACTCTGGGCTTACGGATTGCAGCCGTCGCATCCCTTCCAACCCTCCGCAACCGATGTGAAGATTGGTGTGCTCTTTTGCGTGTTTTGTCTTCTTTGACTCGCCGCAGTGTCACATCTCACCTTACTCGAAGCTCAGTTAATCTTAGCCTTTTCGATGGTTTTGTTGCCTTCTTTTCCTCTTCCAGCTCGCTCCGCAGCTTAGCCTTCCCTTTGAAGCATTCTTATACACCATTTTCAGCCTGAGCTTGCCTTTAGTTAGTTGTCGATGCCACCGTTTTGGTATAGTTCCAACAGGTCAATGTTTCGAAAATTGTACCAGTTAAAGTTATTGCAGTCCAGAAGAAGGTGCTAATGGGGCATTCAGAGTTAGCGATCATACGTGCGATTAGGCGACTAGGCGAGTAGGCGTGTAGGCAATAAAAAGGGAATACGCATCGATTTGTTTGCGATGCCCAATGAGCGATCGTCTAATCGCCTACTCGTCTACAATCCTCTATAGGAGGAGGAAGCCAATCACGCCATCGCCGAACGTTCCATAGGGTGTGTGTCAAAATATCGCTGCGTGCAAGACAGAAACACTGTAATGATCTTTTTAGAGTACCTTTTGCGATTTTATATAATGATGAAATTTTGGAGATTTTCACATTCAGGCCAACATGAGAGTTCTGGGCAGCACAGTGCTAACGAGTTCTATGCTGTTCCAGAAAATCCGAGGATTCTTGCACGTGTCACTTTAGTATAATACCGCACAAGTACTAGCAAATACACTATTGCAGTATTACAACTTCAGTAGAGGTGAGACAGACCAAACTTTTTTTCGCTGAAAATTCTCAGAT
Organism: Ostertagia ostertagi; assembly: GCA_036418205.1. NCBI lineage: Eukaryota > Metazoa > Nematoda > Chromadorea > Rhabditida > Trichostrongylidae > Ostertagia > Ostertagia ostertagi. The sequence goes on from MU868575.1 coordinate 61,239, forward strand.
GTGGATCCTGACAGTCGTGATCACGAAAATCCATTGGGCGCCAGCGGCGCTATGAATGAACCTCACCTAATTCGTTATAAGCTCGTATATAGCATTACGAATATGACATTCGTTTTTGTCGTTGGCACCATTTGATGCCTATTTCCTGCTCGTCTGCGCCCTTCACTAATTGGATCGCAATCAGGACTAAGTCTGAAGAGTGGAGGGCTTCAAAGTGAGTAAGCCACTCACTCTGTGTCTCACACACTTCAACTTCTGTCACACGGTGCTTGGTTTACCCATTACACCGCAATCACTCCCTATCTCTAGGCTCAGTTGAAGGAGTAAGTTGGAGATTTCAGAAAAGCAGAAATTCAGCGTTAAAACAGATCAAGCGACAAAAACAAATGTCATATCCGTAATCAGGGCTTCAAATAACCTCCAAGTTTACACCCAATTTGGTGAGATTCAGCCGTGGCGCCATCTAGCGCCAGTGTCAAAAATGGATTTCATATTCGTGATCGGGACCCCGATAAACCCCATTGGCAAAATTTTAGTCGAAATCTTTTTGATCCATTTCACCCTACTGGGGTTGTAATAGTGCAAGTGCCCAAGCAAACGATAAAATCAATGACAAAATCTATTAGATTCACATTTCCACCTGCAATATTGTTGCCGTATAGAGTTTGCTCATTTTCAATGTTCATATTTCTAGAACTGATGCAGCTCTTGGCAGCCCTTGTGTGCTTAACTGCATTCCTACCAGTACATCAGAGCTATCGCAAACGTTCTGGGTCTGACCGAGATGCCAATGTTAGACCTGTCTTTGATGTGGTATGGAAAGTGCCGGTATCCCGTACAAGGAGGACACTTATGCAGTAAGTTTATAATGTGCGGCGTAATACATCACCGCTGTTGCTTTTTTTTGGGGAAGGCGGCTGCGGGTTAAGTGACAATAAGTGACAAGCTGGTTGGTATAATGGTTTAGATCTTCAGTTCCTCAGGCATGCGTAGTTGATAATTCTATGACAGAGTAATGTGATAGAAGTCACTGGAAACACTACAACAGTCGCCAGAGCTCAATCGATAGAACCATTATATATGCTCCAGTTTTGCTCCGCCCGCTATCGCGCGCATCACACGGCAGGCTTTAGCGAAACTGGAGGACCCATGGAATATCAGCATGAGGTACTCCATTAACCACCTCACTATTGAATGTGTTAGACCTTTCCCAGTTTCGCTGAAGTCCATCGAGAATACGCGTGATAACGTCTGGAGCTGAACTGGCATATTATCTCACAACTGTAAACATCCAGCATTCTTCTTGAATTCAGATAATTTAGCGGTGAATAGGATTGCTGTCAGTCTCAAAATTAAAATGAAATATGCCTATTTACATAAGTGAGGAGCTAAGGCTTATCATTTATTTACATTCACCGAGTTACCCCGAAAGGATTGGCGGGAGCATTATCCCTCTATGTCCTACTATATATAATGCTTCGCGGCGGTGTGTGTGTGTGTGTGTGTGTGTGTGTCTGACCGGAAATTCATAACTTCACCCCCTTTGGACCCAGAGCGCTCAAACTTCTAGGATATATAGGGGGCCGGAGGTGAACACTGATGACGGGTGGCGGGAAGTGATAACTACTGATAGGAGCTGATAACGGACGTCGAAATGTTGATGTCACCAATTTCGTTACGGCACCGTTCGCGTTGACAGTGGAGAGTTGCACTCATGAATATTGTGTAGGGTAGGACTGGGACCCAAATGGTGAGCGAAGGAAAGTGATAGCAAATGATAAGGGCTGATAAAGGGCATCGGAATGCTAAACGTCGTCATTTTCGCAACGCCCTTTGCGTTGATCCTAAGATGTTCGCACTCATGAATATTATGTGGGGTGAGGCAGGGACCAAAAGGGTGATTGGAAAAAGGTGGTAGCAACTGATTAGAACTGATAAGGGGCGTCAAAGTGTGGATACTACCAGTTTCGTTGCGGCTTTCGCGGTGATATGTGAAATTCCGCTGTCACATGTCTATACGGATGGACGCGAAACTGAAAGGACAGGGAAGTTATGGGGAGAGAACCAGATATGTGGGTGCAAAAGCGATAAAACGCGATACAACGATGATAGAAAGTTGACTTTTGAGTGCCTGATTTCGCTGTAGCCTTCGCGTGAAGTTAGATTAGCTCCTACACAGGCCCAATGGACGAGATACGAAAAGGGTGATAGAAAGGGTAAATAGAAACAGGTGCACTAATAAAAATAGCGACAATCGAGTGTGCACTCGATAAACTTAACCAGATTCCTAGCACAAGGAATATGTTCCATTTCCACCCTTTCATCTAAAAAAGCAAAGGAAGTTGAGCTGCTCCACTATCTGGACTTGGACTAATAGCGAATAAAATCATATTTCCAATTTCCATCATCGATTGATGCTGATTGATTGGTTATATTCCACTTACACACCGATTCTTCAATTGTGGGAATTCTATAAACCGCTAAATCGCCCGAGCTCGATATCAATGCTAAATGTTTACGAAGTCATGATAAGTACCATTCTCATTCCGCATGCTACTGCGCGCATTACGCGACAATTCAGCACGAACCTGAAACTTTAAACATATATGACACATGTCAAAACATCTGACTGTAGTTTCTCATCAGTAACTAAGATATACAGTTGTCCAGTTCATAAAGCCCATTCTTGATGCGCGCGGTTGCTTGCGGAGCTTAAATCATTATTTAGAACCCCGAAAGGATTAGCGGTTTAATGAGTTTGGGCTTTCTTGATAGAAATGAAAGTTATCATTTGCTGAAGACTTGATTGAGTTTATGCAATAGACTGCTATTAAGTAAGCTGGTCATACAATGATACAATGTGCACGTACCACTACAAATAGAATTTGTAAGTAGGGACGCTCTAGTGTCAGCGCAAGCTACAAATCGACGACTTTTGCGTTCTGACGCGCCTTATCAGCCCTTATCAGTTGTAACCACTTTCCATCACCCACCAACAATGTCCCCGTCCCACCCCACATAACACTTGTAAGTATGGACGCTCTGGTGTCAACGCGAGCTGGGTAACGGAATCGACGACTTTTGCGTTCACTTTCTATCACCCACAACAATGTCCCCGTCCCACCCCACATAACACTTGTAAGTATGGACGCTCTAGTGTCAACGCAAGCTGGGTAACGGAATCGACGACTTTTGCGTTCTGACGCCCTTATCAGCCCTTATCAGTTGTAACCACTTTCATCACCCACCAACAATGTCCCCGTCCCACCCCACATAACACTTGTAAGTATGGGCTCTGGTGTCAACGCGAGCTGGGTAACGGAATCGACGACTTTTGCGTTAGCTACTTTCTATCAGCCATTAACAATGTCCCCGTCCCACCCCTTATAACACTTGTAAGTAGGGACGCTCCTGGTTTCAGCGCAAGCCACGTAAGGAATCGATGACTCCTGCGTTCTGACGCCCTTATCAGCCCTTATCAAATGTAACCACTTTCTATCAACCATCAACAATGTCC
>MU868575.1:81646-114346 GCA_036418205.1 Ostertagia ostertagi
CAAAATCGCTTCTGTCCCACGAGGTGCAAAATGCCAAAACATGCGATGTCGTCAACGTGTTAACTGATATGTCCATCTGTATGTATGTGTCACGAAATTCATAGCGCATGTTGCAGCAAAGGTGGGAAGGCGGTCCTTACCAGTGTTGAAGGAAACACGGGAAAAACAGATGTTGAGTGATCCAAAGTAATAACAGCTAATTGGGGCTGATAAGGAGAGCTAGAACGTGTCTACCACCAATTTCGTTGCGCTCCTTTAACAATGGAAAGTTGGTTCTGACGTGTATTATGGGTGGCCGGATTGAAACACAGATGGTGACGGTCGAAAGCGGTAATGACTGATAAGGACTGATCATTGGCTTTTGAATGTGAATCTTATTGATTCGCTGCTAACTCTGCAGTGACAGTTGCTACTTTCTCGCACGAACACATCAGCATGGCCAAAATACTAATAAATACCCTTTCCATCCCTGATCTATTATTGAGGGAAGCACTATTCATTGAAGCGCTAAACTGCTTAGGTTTCCAAATAATGCTGAACGTTCACCATCTAAGTATCAGATGCTCAGCAAATGCGTTTTTTCGTTTCCAATACGACTAGGAACAAGACGATTTCAAAAACGAAGCTGACTGCGTTCAATACAAATGGCGAGTAAATAAAGAATTATGAAAGTATCCGGTTACCTCCGCAGGCTATCGCGCGCGTCACTTCGTAGGCTGTATTGACTGGGGAGCCTGTGGAACCTCAGACAATGCATTTACCGAAGTAGCTAACTAGTGAATGCGTTAGCTGAGTGACTACGCTCCACAGGTGCTCCACTTTCACTGAAGCCTGCCATGTGGTGCGTGCGATGGCGAGCGAAGCTAAAATGGTTTCATATAAACGCTTACTTGGTCTGTCGGTTTATATGTATGTACGTCTATCCGTAGCTCCGCTACCTCAAAACCGTTGGGATATCGAGGGGCATGTTCAGGCTATCTAAGAGTAAAGTTGAAGAAGAAGCACCCTCAGTTTCTTTCTTCACCCTCAGTTCCACCATCCTTCCTGGCAGAGAGGACACCGGCAGAGAGGGAGGAATCTCACGCCAAGCGATCTGTCAAATCATTCCCTAACCAGGGAAGGCATTGAACTCCCCGTGGAACTTTGAGCCGAGACCTAGATATATCGATAGAGCCTGGGACACTGGTTAGAAATGCGGAACCCAAAATTGCAAAACGATTCTGCCAAGGAAGTTACGAGCAGTCAAAGTTGGCTGCAAATGAGTGCTTTGGATGAGGCTCGCTAGTGTCAGCAGGCTGTGCTGCCGTGGTGTAGTGGTAAGGCTCTCGCTCATCATCACGCAGGTCATGGGTTCGGTTCCCGCTGCGGCGTTTTTGCAAATCATGTTTCGTACCCAGCAGAGGCTTCTATTCTAGTTTTTGACATATCCGAGTGAGCACCTTGTCAGAACGTGGAGACCGAGTGTTTTACGCGACAGATAGGATTGTCGCTATGTTCTGATGAATATCTTCATTGATAATGGTGTATTCTCCCGCGAAGGTAGTTTGGATACTTTTCGCTGAATTCGGAGCAAGAAGACAACAGTCCTGCAACTCGCGAAGAGAGAAAGATTGCTGCAGGTTTGCTGCTATACTTCGTGATGGATCCTCGCTGGAGTCGATGTTGAAACGGATGAAAGCTTGGAATCGGACGTTTCCAACGAATCGGATTGGGATTGCTGCGATGACGAAGATGAATGGCAGCTCTGGCAAGATAGCGAAGGAGAACGTAGTTTTCTTCAGCACTTCGGCAGTGCCTGGAGATCAAGTATGTGACTTTCATCTTTTGTTGGTCTATGAGTATAATGACCATTCAATGTTGTAATATTAGGTCACGAAGGCGATCGAGTACTACAGAGGTCCCGCAAAAGGGCACCGCTCTTTATCAAGCATGAGAGCAAGGTTCCGTTGGATAAAGGATGAGGAACACCTGAAGAAGCTGCGCAAAATTGAACATGAGCAGCAAGAGGAGACTGCAGTAAGGTTCCGACGATCTGCGCAGTTGAGAAGGCTAAGTGAAGTGCTTCACGAAGAAGTCAAGGGGAAGCTGGCGGCAGGTTAACATATCTCCACTACTTGAGTCTTCTGGAATCGCTCCAATCCCATAGAGACTTTTAAGGTGTCACTCTGCACGACGAGAATCTACGCCTAATGGCACTTGATTTGTGCCGGCGGAACCACATCGAAGGCTTTAAGGCGAGTCGATTCTGGATCACCTCGTTCAAACGCCGGTATGGACTCGTGTCGAGAAGAATTACTGCGTTCGTCACAAAGAGGAACCACAGAACTCGTGAGGAGATAGAATTGAAAGCACAAGAATTCGTAAGCCTTGTGAGAAAGGAGATGGAAACAAGACCTCTGACATGCTTCTGCAATGGAGACCAGTCAGCGTTTGTCAAAGAAATGATGACTGGGAGATCTCTGGCACCCATAGGAGTAAAGAAGGTAGGCATGCAAAGTTGGTGACCATGCCAATTATTGGCGAATATGGATAACACGTTTCCTTCAGGTCGAAAGGACCGTCGAAAGTAGGATGGCGATGACCCACTCATACACCATCCTCCCACTACTATATGCTGACGGCACATTATGTGAAAAAATGTACGTGGTGCTTCAAGAGAGAGGAGGAGCATTTCCGCGCCAAGGACACTTTTAGGCGCCGAACCTTGTGGTCAGAGCGGGCACGTCTCATATTATGACAAAAGAGTTAATGGTCGATTGGATAAAAACGTGCCTATTCAACACCAGGGATCTTCAGGAAAACCCATCTCATTGTAGATTCATGGTCGGCTTTTCGTGACATTGATACCATTACGAAAGCCGTGCCTGAAGGTGCGTTGTTTGAGCTATCACTATGTGTGGTATGTGTGGAGTAACTGTTCATTTGCACAAAGACATGATTACAGGCCGTAAAATTGTGGTCCACAACATCCCTGCTGGAGCTACGTCACTGATTCAACCACTGGACGTATTTTTCTTTGGTCCCATGAAAAATGTTATGAAACGAATCAGAACGGCTGCTATGATCAACAACGTTGATTTCAATGTAACTCAAAGAGACAACATACTGAAGATTCTATCGCAAGTATACCGGATGTTTTGCGCCCCGAGATTTTCAAACTTTCTGAAATATTCGTGGCACAAAGCAGGGTATACTGATAATCACCCTGGAGCGTTTGTCACTCCTGGTGATTACCTGTTTGGTCTCAAGACGATCGAATGTTTCGTAGCTGGTTGTACAGAGACGGCATCTATTAGATGCGCAATCTGTGAACAGCATGTTTGCTTCACACATTTTTTTGCTATGTATCATCAGTGTTGAATGGAGCGAACGTGGCAGACCTATAAAGATAGCTTAGTAAAAAAATTCATGCACAACGTTACTTCGCTTTGATACACATAACATACGTCAATGGTGTTAGGATAGCCGTGGTGAGGTGCTCATGTGCACAAATGTCGAAAACTAGAATAGGAGCCTCTGCTGGGTACGAAACTTGATTTGCAAAAATTTCCGCCCCAGTGGAAACCGAACCCATGACCTGCGCCATGATGAGCGAGAACCTTACCACTACTCCAAGCCAGCACAGCCGTGCTGGCACTAGCGAGCCTCATCCACAAGTGCCTATGTACTGCCAATTTTGACTGCTCGTAACTTCCTTGGCAGATTCATTCTGCAATTTTGAGTTCCCTATTTCTAACCAGTGTCCCAGGCTCTATCGATATACCTAGGTCTCTGTTCAAAGTTCCACGGGGAGTTCAATGCCTTCCCTCTAAGTATTACTACCATCAACACTCGAGGTCTTCTCAACGATACCTGAATAGATCAATTGATATTAGAGTTAGATAGATGTGCATGATGCATGCGTACAGGAAACGTCGAGGCATCAAGCAGGGACGTGATAATGGCACACAGGCTATGAAATCGTTTTTTAGCAGATCGAACAGCGGAAAAATTGGTGGAGTTGACTTCGCTGTAGCCCTACATTTGACACTGAGGATATCCTATTATGTTTTCTCTGGCGGAATTGCGGAGCTCGTTCTAGATTTAGGCGAAACGGGGAGCGTGCAACAGAATCGTCCGGGAGTGGCGCCGTCGCGCGCGGTTACTTGCGCGGCGCCGTAATGCGGCACTTTTTCGATGGGCGCGGCAATAATGACTTTGTCGATTGGAGCAACAAATTAGCTGCAGTCCACATTGACCGTTTTGGCCCTGACATTCGATCTGTTTTAGGTTTAGAATTATTTCGGAATTATTATTAATCAAATAATAAGTACTTTCTTCGCCTGCCAGTTTATTTTTCTGCCCCCAAATGCTATTAGTAAAATATATGTCTGCAGGAAAGCAGTTGGAGGATGGCCGCACCCTTTTGAATTACAACATTCAGAAGAATCGACCCTTCATCTCGTTCTCCATCTCCGAGGGGGAACGCAAATCTTCGTTAAGACCCCCCCCCTCCACACCCCAGATGTACTATCGCTTTGGAAGTGGAGGCCTCGAACAATCGAGAATGTGATGGCCGACATTCAAGACAAAGAAGGGATCCCACCAGATCAGCAGCGACTCATCCTCGCCTCTTGGTACCTTTTCTTGCACTTTCAGGCTGCTAAACGTGGTTCTCTTGAATATGAACCTAATATTTGTGGTGTAGGAAGACAAATAGGGGACTGTCGTACCCTTTCGGACTGCAACATTTGAAAGGAATTGAACCTTAATCTTATGCTACGTCTTCGTAAGGCGACAACCAATCGTACTTGGTTCGCCGAACACATCCATTCGAGTTCGAATAATACCTATGTGCATCGAAGTGGCTTTGTGATGTCAAAAAACAAGAACACTACCAAATCAATCAATAACTTTATAATATCAACATTGTACTCAAACGAACGCACAGGATAATACAGGTGAACAAAACGAGCACGCAAAAAATGTGAGAAGCGTAATGATCGATGTCGTAGTGGTAGTCATTCGGGAATGAACAAGTCCATAAAAATAATCAGATCTACAATCCTCACTAACTTGTCAGCGTGCTGTAAATCTATTATGCTACACTATGTCTAATAACCGTACGGTCTTTGCAACGAGCTGTCACAGTTTCGTGGAAAAACGATGATGAAGGTTTACTGGTGATGAGGTGGAAGTGGTAATGGTACAACCCATACTGAATCAACCTTCCAATCTGGCTAGCGCTCAATGGCTAATTGAAGTCGGTTTGACCGGTCAATCGTTTGATTTTGAATGATTCCCGCGCCATTGTCCTCATGCATAACCTGAAACTACCACACAAACTGACTGAAAAAAACCCAAATACATTGACAAAAACTGGCATACCGTTGAACAGGAGTTTTGAATACAGGCGCACAAATGCGTGTAAAATCGGATCTGCCAGCTGATGGAGCTTTCCTACTAAACCACAATTTCAAGTGGCACATACGTAGCGGGATACAAGGAATGTATAGCGAATTAATTAGCGACTTACATTCTTCAGCATCCTCCTTTGTCCATTGTTTTTAACACGCAAAAGTCTGCATAAATTTGCCCAACAGCACCCCAGCCTTGAATATAAAAAATTAGGCATAATATAGAAAAAATTATAGAAACCAAATAAAAAACGCCAGCGCTGTAAGTACGCATGCATAGTCGGTCATCCGATCGCGGCGTATGTGATTGTTACGATGCGGTCGCACAGGGGAGGCGACGCGGTAATCCAAGGAAACTCAAACAATAACGAAAGTCCGGTCGCTAAAGGTAGTAGTAGATACTTATCGTTAGTGCGACACAAACGATCATAACGGTCGGTATGATCGTCAGACGATCGATACCTAATTGATGCTGTGCGATCGTTACGATCCTTAAGATCGGAAAGATCGGACGGCCGACTATGTATGCGCCCTAAGCCTCGTTAAAAGGCCAAGTTCGATTCCCTGTCCATATCCCAAAGAAAAAATTCGCAATGTGGCTTGGGGAGGGCCACTATGTGACATCGCGTCAAGATCACGGGAACGCCCGGTTTCAAGACTAAGCCTTTAGAGAAGGGAGGGCTACGGTGTTTGGAAGCAAGTTTTCGTATTCTCTGGAGTTCGTCCCTGCTGCGGCTTGGTCCTAGAGGCTTTTTTACAGAGTGCCCTCCCCGAGCCACATTGCGCCGAAAAAAAAACGTGAAGCAGAATGATGAACATTCTGAGATGGCGGTAATGTAACTTCCAAAACAAACCGTTATTTCATGCGTTGCTTTCTCCATTCGTTCGGCCAATGGTCGGAGATTTTGCAAGTCTTCCATGGCGATTCCATTCGGTGCGACCTCTTCGGCGAACATCTGCAAAGCGGACGCGTAGTCGCAGGCGGTCAACACGTATGAGCAGCCAGCTCGTAGTTTCCTTGAGCCTTCAACTAGCACTTCGAAAAAAACAAGTGCTGTAAGAAAGCAAGTGCTGTAAACGTAAGAGAATAATAATCAGCTCAAGCTGCTATCAAGCGCAACGGTTACTTGGCTACATTTTAGAGCTGACCCTTTTTCACATAGAACACCAAATCGCTTTTTTTCCATATCGTAACGTAGTGTAATAGTGCAATAACTTAGACAAACATTACATTCTAAAAGAGTGTCATCTCGCAAGCAGTTTGACACCATAGCGAAACTGTGCACGAATGAAAAAATATTTAAAGAATCATGCCAGATATTCAAAAAGTGGGCAAATGCATTCACAAGCTTACTAATCATTACGTCAAGAGAGTTTACTTTGAAACCCTCGAGCGAATTTAGCAGAACCAGTGCATTTGTTTGGAATTTCACATTTGGCAAAGATTCGTGTGTGGTCTTGAGAGCGAACAGTGCCGAACCTCCCAAATCGCCACAGTTCGGCTAAGGACCATAGTGAGATGGATGATCGCTCAGTTAATATTAGTACTGAGACGCCATTGGAGCGCTTACCATCGAACATGACTGATATGGCTATGTACACGCTCAACTCGTCCACTGTAGTCGCGACGTCGCGGACGCGACCACAAGCGCGGGTCTCCGGACGATTCTGTTGCTACGCACCCAGGCGAAACCATCGAACTTTTGAGAAAAATGGTGGAACTTTCTGCAATCATCATCATAATGAGAATTCTTAGCTGCATAAAATAAACAATACCGATGAATAATCATATTTTGTAAATAAGACGAAAGATGAGCACGGAAACCATAAACTTGCTTAAGAGGTACGCATAAGTCAATAGCGTGTTGTGAAATACTGATAAACATTTTGTATTTTTCGCTAACAGTGCTAGTAGTCTCGAAGGAATCCCTCCGAGCAACAGATGAAAGATTCAGCCCAACGAACTCACACATCAAGAAGTATCTACAAACCGTAAATTGCGGCTCGTAGTAGGTGCCTGTTACGTAAAATGATATACTTTGTGATCACTACTACCCACAGGAGGCTAAATCTTAACATTATTAACCAACGCCTCATCATTGGCCAATATAAATCCGAAATATTTTCATCTCTTGTTGGTTCCAACAAAATTTGCTTAAAGTTGTGCGCCAAAAGATTGTCCATAGAAATCGAACCGGCATTACCCCCAGATGTTATGTTATTAGTTAGGTTGGTGCAAAAGTCTTGAGACACAAATTTACATGGATCGTCATGTCTCTACAAGAATCTTTGCCACCGTCATGATTTCACCATATTCTAGAACAATCTCAGAGTTACCGCTAGCAGTATTTAAATGGTCCCCGAGCCCTTCTGGTATAAACCATGTCGCAATTGTCAAGAAGTCAACTTCGAGCAATCGTCTTCTACGAGTGGCGCCGCGGTTCCAGTGCTCGTTCCGCTGCCTCCAATATCAACACTGCATTCGGAGAGAACCTCGTCAGCCATGCGACGGTTAGTCGTTTATTCGCTCGTTTTCAGTCTGGAGATACGATGCTCGACGATAACCCCCGCTCCGAGCGACTCAGCGAGGTGAAGGAGAAGCCGGAGGCTACGAGCAGGGAATTGGCGGAGCTTCTCGAATGCGATCACAGCAACGTCGTTCGACACCTTCACGAGCACGGTTACAGGAAAGTTTTGCTCGATGGATTCCGCACCAACTGACCGACGATCTGCGTCACACGCGTGTCTCAATCGCCCAGTCGCTCCTCCTTACCCCAAATCGGAAGGAGTTTCTGCAGGATCTGGTGACCGGGGATGAGAGCTGGATCTTCTACGACAACAACAAGAGGGTCGCTGTCTGGCTCCCAAAAGGAGAAGATCCACCCGTGCAGCCCAAGCCAGGACAGCACTCAAAGAAGGTTTTGCTGTGCTGCTTCTGGGACTCAAAGGGAATGCTATACCATGAGTTGCTCCCTCAAGGCCAGGCAGTCACGGCTACCATTTACAGTCGCCAGCTTCAGGAACTCGCTTATGCAATCGAAGAAAAGCGACCGAGAAGGGTTTCTGTACATCTTCTGCATGATAACGCTCGGCCTCGCAAAGATCACGCAGTCCAGGCTACAGGAGCTCAGCTGGAATACCGTTCCCCACCCTCCCTATTCCCCCGACCTCGCCCCTTCTGACTATCATCTTTTTAGGCATCTCAAGCAATTCCTGGTCAAGAAGAAGTTCGCCACTTTTGATGACCTCAAAAATGCTGTGACTGACTTCTTTGACTCACAGTCCCCTCTTTCTGGGAGAAGGGAATAGCCGACTTGCCTTTTCATTGAACACGGTGATTATATAGTTTAATGAGTTAGAGTTTGCATAAAATTGTAAAAGATTTTAAAACACGCATCCGAGTGTCTCAAGAGATTTGCACCAACCTGATATTATGTTTTATTATGGACTATTTTATTATGTTCTTACTGATAAGCGGCTTGGCGCTCAAATCAAAGCCCGAGTGTTCAACACCTATGTCCCACCGGCTTTGGTGTATGGAAGCGAAACATGGAGCACAATAAAGACGAAGAAAGAAAACTGGCATCAACCCAAAGAGCAATGGAACGAGCGATGTGCACTGTTGCGTTGAATGCATAAAATTCCTGCCTGTGAAATTCAAAGGCGAATTGGTGCCAAAGAGACGATTGGCATGTGGCTCGTCTTACAATTGAGGTCGTTCAGGGGTGCGAGCTTTTTCGGAATGGTTTCTTGCATGACATTGGGCACATGTGGGAACCACAGAACCATGGTTCCCTGAACGGCCCTCTGAATACCAGAAAAGGGGTCCCTAGTTCGATTCCTCGTGGTGACAAATTTTTGCATTTCGAGTTGACGTTTCAAAATTCGCGCAAAATGGAGTTAGCATGAATAATTAGTACCATATTCATGATTAGGACCGTCAGTAACCCTTACAAATAGACTTTGATCGAAAAATTGGTATTAAAGGTGTGTCACTACAAGGTGTGTTATTAAAGGTGTGTTTTAGTTGTAAGGGCTACCGACATTCCTATATACTTCGATTGAAAAAGTGGTGAAAAAGCTGTGACACCACTTCAATGTCACGGCGTTTAACCACCTTTTGACCGAAGTCTATATGTAAGGGTTACTGACGGTCCTAATCATGAATATGGTACTAATTATTCATGCTAACTCCATTTTGCGCGAATTTTGAAACGTCAACTCGAAATGCAAAAATTTGTCACCACGAGGAATCGAACTAGGGACCCCCTTTTGGTATTCAGAGGGCCGTTCAGGAAAAATTAACCATGGTTCTGTGGTCCCCGCATGTGCCCCTATATCATGCAAAAGACCGTTTTCAAAAAGCTTGGCACCCAAGAAAAATATTCCCGGATAGATTATGCACATAACGAGAAACCCACGGAACTTTAAGAAGATCCTGTGGATGCGGAAATGCGAAACAACACATCTTAGCTCCGAAGTCACGTTCACACCAATCCCACAACCCAGATTTGATGGAGATATTTGACGAACTTTCGAATGGTAGCGTGCACTCTAAAAGATTGATGACATGTACAAGATGAGCTACCTTTCGACGTCTTACAAGCAGCAGCCAAGGAAGCAGTGAGGCATTTCCAACTCGCTGGTCAGACGTATCCGCCTCCGTTCTCCACGGGGACACAACACATTATCACAGAAGTAGCATCTTGAAAGTTCTCTGTGAGCCTTTGAAGAGAGAATCTTCGTCAGAAAAAAAAATAGGCGGAAGGGACCTGAAACACAATGACCCTATTAAGAACCTGGAAGAATTTGTGGAAGCTAAAGTGAGAATCATAAGTCAAGTGAAACGGGACGTCTTCAACGCAAAGGAAACTAAGAAAAGGGATGAAATGAGATGAACAGAAAATCAGCAGAGCTTCAATCATCAAAGCCTTGCTTTTACTATACAGGGTGGGCCAAAATTATGAGGACCGCGTTCGCGCGCAGTCTTCTTCTTCTCCCTAGCGTTAGTCCCGCGCAGTCGCAGGGTCCGCTGTTTTTGTCAGTCGTCGCCACTTTGCTCTGTCCAGGGCATCTTCTGCGTGGCCGTGACCTTCACTAGGTCCTTCTTGATTACGTCTTTCCACCTCTTCTTCGGTCGCTTGCCTTGCACTTCGAAGTCCATCGCTGTTCTTATCGGATGGTCCTGTGGCCTCCTTAGCACATGCCCATACCATCGCAGACGCTGTTCCCGTACCTTCAGCTGGACAGGGGCAGTCTGCATGACCGCTCTGACATCCTCGTTTCTGACCCTGTCCAGCCGCGTCCAGCCGCAGGCCCATCTCAGCATCCTCATTTCAGCGAGTGAAGCTGCCTTTCGTGATTCTTGTTCAGGGGCCAGCACTCGCTGCCGTAGAGCATCGCAGGCCTTACCACTGTCCGGTACACCTTCCCTTTGAGCGTTCTGGAGCACCTTCGATCGCAGAGGATTCCAGTGGACTCCCTCCATTTCATCCATGCAGCGTTGACCGTTCACTGCCTGATCCACACTGCCGTCGGCTGCCAGATCGCTCCCAAGGTATCGGAAGTCCTCCACTCTTTCGATGGTCTCACCATGGCCGTCCACGATCGGCTCTGCACCCTCTTCGGAGCTCAGGAACTTGGTCTTCTTGACATTCAGCCGTAGCCCACCTTCTGTCAGGACTTTCTGCCATTTCTGCACCTTGGCTTGAAGTTCCTCTGCTATCCGCTATCAAGGCGATGTCGTCAGCGTAGAGGATGTCTTCAGTGGTCCCTCCATGAGCCCCTTCACCAGGACATAGTGTTAGGAGGAAGAGGAACGGGCTCAGAGCTGACCTTGGTGCACCCCAACCGTGATGTCCACTTCCTTCGTTAGGCCGTGTGGGGTGCGTATAGCTGCCTTCGCCCCATCGTACATGTCCTTCACCAGAGAGATCAGGTGTTCTGGCACGTTCCGTTCCCTGAGCGCTCTCCATAGTACTGCTCGCGGTAGCCGGTCGAACGCCTTCTCCAGGTCGAGGAAGGCTAGGTAGCAGGGTCGGCGCTTTTCTCGATACTTCTCCATCACTTGCCTTGCGATGAAGATGGCATCCGTTGTAGACCTTTCGGGCATGAACCCGAACTGTTCCTGGGAGATCAGGACCAGCTAAAGGGACCATGTAGCAGCAACATGCCGCAAGGAAGCTTTAGAATGTGTGGGATCATTGCACATCACACCTCAATCTGCAAACAAGCCGGTGGATGATCACCTTTCTGCTGTGCTCCTCCCGTTCGATTGAGCAGTACTGCTTGCAACGTATCACGAACTGTGAGCAGTTGTTATCCGACCACTCTCACATGGCTGTGTTTAGAAACTCCAGCGTTCTGGTCACCTTTCTCGAGCCAACCCGGGTATTGCAGTCGTTTCGCTTCTTCATGCTTTTCCTGAGATCCAAGATGTCAGAACTTGTGGGGCGGCCGCAACAAAGACTACTTTTATTGGTCTTCTCTTTAGTACACGGTAGGCCGCGGAGCGGTTGAAAATCCAAAGAAGCGCGATGTCATCACCGGATGTCCGACCTAGCTGTATGAGGGATTGAGGTTTAGGTGCACCATGAGATGTACAACGAATGGTAAGCCGTGCACTTTGGCAAGGTTATTCACAAGAGGTTATAGGAAGTGAAGGTATGCCAACCTTGGGAAAAAGACTACAGACACCCACACAATTGAAGCTCAAAATGTGTTGCAGTATTTATGGGAACACCATTAATATAAATCATAATCATAATCATAATCATAATATCTTTCCTCTTTCAATGAGGTCACCTGAATCGAGAAAAAGGGAACTCAATACAACAAGACGAGTAACACTGCTTAAGCCAAGCGAGGCGTAGAGGAAAATTTGGAGATACGACCCCGTACAGTAGTGGAGGTCGTCATGAGTAACTTTCTCTGTTCACATACTGCCTGTGAAGCAGGGTGAAAATCGTCGAGGACGTGGTAACATCCCCCCCTCGGATGGGGTCTCGCTGCGACCCGTATAACTTAGATTTGAAGCGAATAAGTGAGTTCCATCAATGTACAATAAAGCATTCAGTTGGTCTTGCCGAGACTTCCAAACCCGTCGAAATCTACACTCTCGATGAAAAGGTTCCATTCCCAAATTTTATAATCTTTGAAGAAGGGCTGGATTTACTTCTACTGGACAACATTGAAATTGATCTAAAAGCTTTACACTCGAAGAGATAGGGTCTCTCAAATTTTGTCGAGTCGAGGATGCTGAATTTTTCATGCGAGTTTTTGCCACTTAAAGGCAATATCTCTCTAATTTCGTAAGATCTTGAAAAAGGAAGACAGTTTTGGAAAGCGGAAGGTTTGCGCTTTCTAACAGTCTGTTTAGCTTTCTTCTACATTTTCTAGTTGAGGAGATATTTGCGTCGAGGATCTATCGAGGACGGATCTCGGCCACCTGAAAAGCCGCTCCCTTCTTCACCATTGCAAGTTAATTCGTTGGCAACTCTCGAAATGTGTCTAGAATAAATTCTCCCAACGTAAGCGACAAGAAAAGGGGCAATCGTCATCGTCCGATCTCGTCTCAGTATAGGCCATGCATCCGACCTCCACTCAAGTTGTAGAATCTATTGAAAGGTGTTACACATATGATGATGACCTGTTGACAGAAACTGTATTGTAGTAAACACATTTCGTAACTCCTATAACCTGAAGGAACAGCTTCATTTGCCCAGGGCTTTCCAGAACTATTGTCGTTTTTGCGACAGCGTCCCTAACAACAGTGTCATTCTCAACGAGGTATTAAGGGAGAGGGAGCGGGCGGTAGATAGAGGAAATGCCTTCGCAGCGCGTGTGCACATGTGACCCTGTTCCTTGCAAAGATGCACTTTCATTCTTTGTAGCACTTTCAAATAGCTTGGCTGAACCTGCAAAGGACATTTTAGGTCATGTTTTCTCACAGATCGTTGTTTTCCGCTGCGCTGCACCCACTCCACGAGTACGAGCCCCATGACCCACCCTGAAAGACGACCTCCTGTCGAGGATTTCGTCGACCGATATACCCTGCTGTGAAGGGATGTGATGCTTGCAGCGCAGCCTTAGGCTTTGGACCAGCTTATCTCAGAGGAATACGTCAAAATTAAGCATGTATTCGTATATTGAGCGAACTTTCTTCATTGTAGACCAAATTTCATTCGCAAAGAAGACTTGGAAGATTTCAAGTATTACTTTCTACATAGTATCAAACTTGAGGAAATTGGTGGGGAAATACGGTTTTGGGTGATCAACGAGGAAAATGTTAAGAAGCGAGAATTTTTACACTTCTAACCCTTAGACTACGACTTTTTCAAAATAAGGTTACCGATGTGTTTCGTATGGTAGCAATCGCTCCTTGCAACAACTAATCACCATAGAAGTTTAGCATACACGTTTACATACGCTGGATTAGACCTGGGATTTCGATCCAGTGACTATGAAAGTTTAATTGAAATTTTTAAATACTCAAGCTTTCTGCTTTCTAATCAGTGTGTAAGGAGCTGCAAGGCTTCAATCTGAAATCGTTATATATTCATGAAATTGTTATATGTTCATTGAATTACTGCGAAAATTGCATTTCTTTGTGCAGTGCACTTCCCGTCGTCATCCTGAACATTCCCTTCCGGATACTGTTGATGTCATCCAAACTTTTATCTCCATTGCAGAAAACGGGAACTGAAGCGCATGGCTTTGCTCGACGCTCAGGGACGCGCCATGCACTCGACGTCCACTGACATGTGACGCGAGTCGCGCTTCCATTCTCCCGAAAGCTATCGCTGCTCTGATTATTTGTGATGGCGCCATTTGCGATTTTCCAATGAGCGATTCGAGTACGACAACCCCTCCCTCTCCCCCTCACCCTCCCTTTTATCGAGGAATCACCAACGCACGCTTGACCCTGCACTCAATCATTGACTGTGCTAGTTAGCTCTTCAATCCGCTGGGTCTCTCATCATTGGGAATGGAGTGTGAACATTCCGAAGCACCGAATGACACTCTAATTGCAATCTGTTTATAACGAGTTTGAAGATTTTTTCGAGTTTGAAGTGTTGAGTTTTCTGTTTTCTATCGTATGATTGCTCTAACAGGATCTTGTTTTCCAAGCAATTGTTAATCCGATGTAGGAAGGGTTGAGCAGGGTGTGGGTGAAGTAACGAATCTACACGTTGTAGCATTGCAACAGTTCTAAGTTCTTTTGCTGACAGCCTGCACTTTTTAAAAGTCCAACAGCAGCTCCCACCATCCCAACCTTACGTAGAAAGACATTTTAGCCGCGAAAAAAAGATGCGTGAAGCAAGGAGCAGCAGTAGAAAAACATGTGGAAGAATTGTAGTTTTGCGAGTGCGTTGGAGAAGGATTTTTCCTAGGATTCATAAGAAAATCACAAAGAAATCGACAGCTGGTGTTCACGATTCTGACCCTAGTTTATCGCTGCAGTGAGCTGTCTTCGTCGTCATCACATATTTGGATCCATGTGTGTAGTAGTTGCAGAATCACTCGGCGGAGCCGGAGCAGACTCGTTTCTGGCTTGGAGGCGCACATGCTGGCGGCATCTGGACGTGGCTCGACGGCGAAGAATGGAAATACACAAATTGGTCGGAAGGAGAACCATCGGGTAACGGACAGGCTTGCTTGCAGGTATCTTTCTTCCAACTTCCACATATTATCATACCAGTGAGAGGGCACAGAAGGCAGGAAAGGGAAGAAAGGTGGCAAGCGGAAAATAGGCAATAAACGGCACCAGATCCGAGGCAGAATGTAGTATTCATAAGGGCGCCAAATAACCTCCTACGGAAGTTTGTACCAAATTTGGTGCAAACTTCAAAAAACCCTTGCGTTTCAGTTCAAGCAAGTAGGTGCGACCATTCCCCAGGAGAGTCCGAAGATGTGCGAAGTGCACGCTACCCTCTTTATTACTTTACCTTACGAGGCTCAAACTATGTATACACACCCGCTTCGCAGCATTAACGTACATCAACAAACAAAGCAAGTTGATAAGTTTTCGTGCCATGTGGGAGTATTCCCTTTCCTTCGCTGATTATGGAAAATTTTGAATTACCTTAATTTCCGGTAGACAAGCCCGCGCCGATATCGCGTAAAAACACCTCCATTCGTGCAATGTAATTTTGAACACCTTATATACTATCGTAAATGCGACTACAGAGGCAATTCGACGCCCTATGTATTAGAAAAATGATTTTTATTTTTAGCCGGCCCCAGTTGGCGTCATCCTGTCACAACAAGTTTTCATCAGATTTGGTGTGAACTTCTGCACAGAGATTATTAGGTGTCCTGATTACGAATACGACAATACGACATTTATTGTCGACGCTGGCGCTATTAGGCGCATACTTTCCGCTCATCTGCATTCTCCAACGGAGAAATATGTGCCGAGCAACGTTGACGTCAAAAACGAATGTCATACTTCGTAATGAGGGCACCAAATTACTCGTACACAGAAGTTTACACAGATTCTGGTGAAAAGAAGTGTCGTGTCAAGGTGACGCCACAGCCAAAATTGAAAGTCGTTTCTGTGATCAACCACATCGAATTACGCTTACGGCAGTACGGTTGTCTCTAGATGATCGCAAGTGCACCGCACCAGCGAAGGTATTTTCACGTGATATCGGCGCGGGCCTATCTACCGGGAATCGAGGTAATTTTCACTTTGGTGTAATGCAACGTGTCTTATCTCTTTTCTATACAGATGTACAAAGATGGCTCATGGGACGACGAATTTTGCGACGACAAGAAGGATGGGTTTGTGTGCAAAAAGTAGACTTGATCAATTAACTCTCCATTTTGATAAAACGTTCGAAACATCACACTCTTCAATACCCATCCCTGGAAATTGTCAATTTGTCTAGTTGTATAGGGAGGATGGGGCATCCTGCCTACAAAAGAAAGCATGTAAAATGTTGTAATGTCCGTCAAGACTCTCAAGCATCCAAGAACAAAATATAAAGTGGGGAAATTCGCTCAATTTTCTAGAAGAACAATAATTAAGCGGGGTATAACGGAAAACCACAGATCAGACTTCTTAGAAAGCCATGAGGCCCTCTTCCTCTCTTCTAACCAGGTTTGCTGATTCTTTGCTTTGGTGAATGCTTGAGAAGGCTGTTATTGGAGCCGAAAGCACAAGTGAATTGTGATGCAAATAAGTTTACTGTTAAGAGAGTACGGACACGTATGAAGAAGTTCGACTGCATTGAGTTGGAAGCCCTGCTGGAACCACAAAATGCGATGGGAAGACGACCTTGAAATGTATGGGGGAGCAGACCGGAACAATACATGTCAAAATGCTCAAGAGCTCCCGCGGCTCTCACATGTCACACGTTTGGTATGCTTCTGTTAACAGTAACTAACAATGCCATATTTGAGATGTAAGATGGTCATAATGTAACTATAGTCCCAACTGCTTCACAATATTCTCCTGTTCTGAAAGCCTTTGATATCTGACGAATCGGCCCTCTCGAGGACGTGTATCCTTTTGTCATGATCGCTAAATTGTGTTGACTACTTCATCATTACAACTGGCGTAGCGTAGTGTAGATGTAGCTCACATCTACACTTCCAGAACATGCTGCAGTCGAAAATGCAGCCATCGGAGCAGGGTTGGAAAGAAAACGACGCAAATGAAGGAATGATCACATTATACAACTATGGCTGTGAGAGTCATTCTGATCAATCAAGACTGGAAGTACCTTTTGGTTTGGCTTGTAGACAAACCAAAAGTGTTTCAAATGACTCCAAATGACTCCGTGTGGAGTTACTCATGGCGCATACCAGAACGGATTGGATTTGCACCAAGGCATCGTTTCCTATTTAATTTATCAAGATAATGTATCAAAGAAACGATTTGAGTGTTCTCATAGAGGTTGCTCGCACCGGCGAAAGAGGAATAGGTTCTCGGCTGGCTCGCAAGCCGCCTCGATACTCGACGCAGATTTCTCGTGAACTGGAATTTTTTCAAAACAACTGCAACAGCTGTCGGAAAGAGTGAATCTTCTTATAACGGTTTCCTTAGATGCTCAAAAGATTGTCATCGGTCGTTATCACTTGTATGAAAAGAAGTACAATTTAGCAACTAGAGGTGTTGTGTATTTAGCATCTGCCTTACATTTTTGAAATGGTAAAATGAAGAAAGTTACAGTCTCTCGAATAGGTAGTAGATTTGACAATTCTTGCAACTGGTGTGCTTCAATCAAACGCACGCACGACGCGGGCGCTTATTGTCGCTGTACCGGAGCGCGAGACTGCTCATCTACCTGTAGTACTATCTCCTTTTCTTTTATACTTCCAGTCAATGTAGGATAGGCTGAGTAGTTCTGAAAGGAAAGAAGGGGAAGGCAGCCTGTGCAAATTTTGGTTTGGGATTCGAACCGCGGAGCATTCGCATCTCAGCGGCACAGACTCCCTCTCGCGCATCCAAAACTGAAAATTTTGCTATGAAGCAGGTTGTGCGGAGGGTAAAAGAGGGTCGTATTGGGACCGTTGTCAACCGCCCGTCGCGCTTACAACAACGAGAATGTCGAATTTGGCCAGCGGAAGGGGAGGGTTTCGCAACCTCAAGTACCAATCACAAAATTTGAATGAACCAAAGCATGGCTCAAGTGGCAAGGGAGTACAGACTTTCGACTACCTCTGCGACTACGCACCACATACAAATGAATGTCGCATCCCAAGCGGGATTTGTTACGGGATTCCAAAATACTTCACGTTTCAGTGAGCACAGATTCTTCTAGAGAAAGTCTCATTCCTTTACAACTGAATCAAAGTGGAGGAAAGTACAGCGGTTTTGGTGAATCAACCGTTGGAGTTCTAATGGAGACCAGTGGCAGGAGAAAGGTTTTCCTTTGAAGATAATTCAGCATTAGCTGTTAACGAACTTTAGAATCGCTCAATGACTGGATGATGGTTGTAGACAATAAACAGAGTGTGGGCGTAATCTATTTTAATTTCACGAAGCCATTTGATTAAGTTAGCCACAGGAAATTTTGAACAGGATGGGGCATGAATATGATGACAAAGTAATTGTGGCCCAATTTGAACGAGAGCGGTCTTACCAGGATACGGAGTGAAGCAGCGTTAGAACTATAAATCCCTACTATATATAAAGCGCTAAGTCTGTCTGTCTGTCTGTCTGTGTGCGTGTGTGTGTCACGAAATTCATAGCACGCGTCGCAGCAGTCGTTAGGAGCTGATTTTTTGATATGATATAGGGGTGGGACGGGAACATATTTGGTGGGGTCACAAAGTGATAACGACTGATAAGAGCAGATAAGAGGCGCTGAAACACAAATTTCACGAAATTCATAGTGCGCTTCGCAGCAGTCGTCAGGAGCTGATTTTGGGGCATGATATAGGGGGTGGGACGGGAACATATTTGGTGGGGGTCAAAAAGTGATAACGACTGATAGAGAGTAGATAGAGGCGCTGTAACACGAATTTCACGATAATTGAATAGTGTCGTGTTGCGCCGCAATTTCGTCAGGAGCTGATTTTAGGGCATGACATAGGGGGTAAGACGGGAACATACATATTTGATGGGGGTCAAAAAGTGATAACGACTGATGAGGAGTGATAGGAACGATATGCGTACAAAACGTAGAGAGCATTTAAAATAGAAAATAAAGAGCAAATTGTAGATCATGCCTTGTATAACTTCGTATAATGTCATTCAGCGTTATAATTGATTAAACTTCCTTTGACGCAACTTGCTTGGAGTCTTGAGGATGAATGGGGTATGCTCGAAATAAATATGTTTTTATGAATATCAGTAGGCATTCGCAGTTTATGGATATTTTCGACGATAAATTACCTCGATACTCGATAGGCATAGTGGTTGTTTACATCATCACTTTAGCTGTGCACTTCACTGCGCTTATCAAACAGTGAGATACAGCCAAGATGGGCAGCCTATGTAACTGACGGTAAATACATTTAACGAAGCAGCTATAATTTAGCGGTGAAACCTAAAGCTTCATCGATTGTCAGTTCTATCAATGCGCGCGGTAGCGGGCGGAGCTAAACTGGTAAGGATAAAGGATAAAGCCATTTGCCGTTGATCCCTGCACGCATTCGACTTCCATTTGTACATTCGTAGTGGCGGGTGAATTGATGTGAGGCAGGGATAGCCGAGTGGTTAAGAGGTTAGACTCATGTCTGCACCTCTGAAAAACCGCGAGTTCGATCCCTGCCGAGGCTCGAAACCATGCCTTGCAAAAATTGCAAAAATGGTTCTAGTACCAGCGTCAGGCCCAGGTTGACAGGCCGGCTGATGAATACCCCAGTCACACCAACATGTCTAAAGTCGCAAAAGAATCAGTGATAAAGCTAGGACGTCACCCGGAAGTGGCGCGCAGAACCCCCGCCCGAGTTCTGTGGTCAGTATGCGAGGGCTACCGAGGAGTGAACGGCCTCGGCCAAAGAAGCTAGTTCGAATTGGGACTCTGAACGTAGGATCGCTAACTGGGAAGTCCCGAGAGGTTGCTGATCTGATGACGCGCAGGAACATCCAGGTGCTATGCCTTCAGGAGACGCGATGGAAAGGTGCTAAGGCCAGGGAAATCGGGGAAGGTGTCAAGCTCTACTACAATGGAGAAGACACCAAGCGGAACGGTGTGGCCATAGCGGTAGCGGAGTCGCTCAAGGACTATGTCTCCGCTGTGAACAGGATCAGCGATCGGATCATGGCTGTGAGGATAGACACGAAGGAGGGGTACTGGTCAATACTCTCCGTGTACGCACCGCAGAAGCCGGATGCCCCGAAAGTGAGAAGGACGAGTTCTACTGAGCCTGGACGAAGCCATAAGAACGATTCCGGAAGGCGATTACCTGACCGTAGCAGGTGATCTGAATGGCCACGTCGGCAGTGACAGGAGAGGCCGGGAAAGGGTGCACGGAGGTAGAGGGATAGGAGTGAGGAACGCCGAGGGAGAGAGGGTCCTGGACCTGGCTACGGCCCACGATCTGGCAATCTGCAGCACGTTCTTCGCGAAAAGGGAGACTCATAAGGTCACCTACAGCAGTGGAGGACGACAAACGGAAATCGACCATGTGCTGGTAAAAAGATCATCCCTCAGAACTGTGAAGGACGTCAAGGTACTCCCTGGCGAGGAGCTGGCTTCCCAGCACAAGCCACTCCTGGCAGACATAGCCATGGAGCTCCCCAAGAAGACAAAGGTAAGAACCGAGAGGAGAATCCGGTGGTGGAAGTTGCACCGTGCAGAGAAGAGCGACCTCAAGCGAAGGATAATGGAAGTTGGTCTCCCAGATCCTGAGGGACCAGTGCAGCAGACTTGGGGCACTGCAGCTGAGATCATCCTACGATGCGCCAAGGAGGTACTGGGAGAGACGCGAGGTGGATTCAGAGGAGACAAGGCAGCGTGGTTCTGGAACGAGGAGGTCCAGCGAGTCGTGAAGCAGAAGAAGGAAGCATACAAGCGCTGGCAGAAGACCCGGAGCCCCGAGGACCTCGCTGCCTACAAGAGTTGCAAGAGGCTCGCTAAGGCCGCCGTAGCCAAGGCAAAGAACACGGAGATGGACGCCTTGTACGAGAAGTTGGAAAGCAGAAACGCAGAGAAGTTCGTCTTCAGACTGGCCAAAGCCCGGCATCGGGCTACTCAAGATATCAGGGTGGTGAAGAGCGTGAAGAGCAACAACGGCGCCATACTGAGAAAGCCAGCCCAAGTTCGGAGGAGGTGGGAAGAGTACTTCAGAGGTCTTCTGAACGAGGAGTTCTCCCACGAGAACAACTCACGGGCAGAGGCCACAGCTGGTCCCATCGCACTCTGGACAGAGGATGAGGTTCGGCGTGCACTTGGGAAGATGAAGGTTGGAAAGGCAGTTGGTCCAGATGGAGTACCCATAGAGGCTTGGAAGGCCCTGGGAGAGCACGGGGTGAGGTGGCTCACCCGCTTCCTGAATACGGTGACTGCCGAAGGAAGGATGCCGGATGCCTGGAGAACAAGCACTATCGTCCCCATCTTCAAGCAGAAGGGTGACGCGATGGACTGCTCCAACTACCGCGGCATCAAGTTGACTGCGCATACCATGAAGTTGTACGAGCGCCTGGTCGACTCGAAACTGCGGGACCTTGTCCAGATCTCCCAGGAACAGTTCGGGTTCATGCCCGAAAGGTCTACAACGGATGCCATCTTCATCGCTAGGCAAGTGATGGAGAAGTATCGCGAAAAGCGCCGACCTTGCTACCTAGCCTTCCTCGACCTGGAGAAAGGCGTTCGACCGGCTACCGCGAGCAGTGCTATGGAGGTCGCTTAGGGAACGAAACGTGCCAGAACACCTCATCTCTCTGGTGAGGGATATGTACGAAGGAGCCAAGGCAGCTATACGCACCCCATACGGCCTAACGAAGGAGGTGGACATCACGGTCGGGGTGCACCAAGGGTCAGCTCTGAGCCCGTTCCTCTTCCTCCTAACACTAGATGGCCTGGTGAAGGGGCTCATGGAGGGACCATTGAAGACTATCCTCTATGCTGACGACGTCGCCTTGATAGCCGATAGCAGAGAGGAACTTCAAACCAAGGTGCAGAAATGGCAGAAAGTCCTGACAGAAGGTGGGCTACGGCTGAATGTCAAGAAGACCAAGTTCCTGAGCTCCGAAGAGGGTGCAGAGCCGATCGTGGACGGCCATTGGTGAGACCATCAAACGAAAAAACCAAAAAAAATAAAAATAAATAAAAAAAAAAAGAAAAAAAAAGAAAAAATATGAAACCATCGAAAGAGTGGAGGACTTCAGATACCTCGGGAGCGATCTGGCAGCCGACGGAAGTGTGGATCAGGCAGTGAAGGCACGAATCAACGCGGCCTGGATGAAATGGAGGGAGTCCACTGGAATCCTCTGCGATCGAAGGTGCTCCAGAGCGCTCAAAGGAAAGGTGTACCGGACAGTGGTAAGGCCTGCGATGCTATACGGCAGCGAGTGCTGGCCCCTGAACAAGAATCACGAAAGGCAGCTTCACTCCGCTGAGATGGGCCTGCGGCTGGACGCGGCTGGACAAGGTTAGAAACGAGGACGTCAGAGCGGTCATGCAGACTGCCCCTGTCCAACTAAAGGTACGAGAACAGCGTCTGCGATGGTATGGGCATGTGCTAAGGAGGCCACAGGACCATCCGATAAGAACAGCGATGGACTTCGAAGTACAAGGCAAGCGACCGCGAGGAGCCCCGAAGAAAAGGTGGAAAGACGTAATCAAGAGAAGGACCTAGGTGAGGTCGCGGCCACGATGGAAGATGCCCTGGACAGAGCAAAGTGGCGACGGCTGACAAAAACAGCGGACCCTGCGACTGCGCGGGACTAACGCTAGGGAGGGAGAAGAAGAAGTTTGAATGCGATGTGGCCTATACAATGACTTGCGGGGGCCAGCCGATGTACAAGTCAGTGTTTTTATCCTCCCAGACAAGTCTGGTACCAATTAACCGACCCCGGAGGGATGGAAGGCTTGGTTGGCCCGGGCGACTCACGACCCAGGATTTGATCCCCGGACCGCTCGCGTGGTAAGCGCGCCACTTGCCACTACACCACTTCCGCCAGCGTTGGAACATATCCTCTCAAATAATTAAACAGTTCTTGTTGCCTATACGCTGTGCCTACACACTCGGGAATTTTCTCAAAGCCTACCCTTCACAAAAAACAAAAGTGCAAATCGGCTCTGCAGCAGATTTTCACAAGGTTCAATCCACGAGCCGGGGTGCCCCTTTGCTAGTGAATCAAATCGCTAAGATTAGTTAAGGTTACGAGAGCTCTCTCCAAAATGCTATCTTGAAGAGCATCTGATCAGATATTTGCCTCCTACACGGGCGAAAACCCCCCTGAAATAAGGATATCGTGGCCATGCAGGTTCACTTCATCGCTGAGCTGAGAGATTGTATTTGATTTTCGCTGATCCTACTGTGGTTGTTTCTTCGGGATTCCTAGTAATAATTTCTGGATTTTCTCGAATGAGCATGAAATATAATAGGTTTCCTGTTGGTATACATTCGGAGTCCCTTCGCGGCCTGCGCGACAAGCCGTTGATTGTTTTACCTCTGCTCCTTCCTTATCCATCTAAGCGATCTTGTCGTTCATGGTATTTATAAGCTTGCATTCTATGTTTTCTTTTCAGACTTTTCGGCCTTCTTTTCAGACTTTTCGGCTTTCGCGCCATTTATCCTCGTCGAAACTGCAGCCAATTTTGTCGTGGTCACAGCACCGTGACGGATGCGCTGTTTGACAATATTCCCAACCACCTTTTGGTTCCGTAACTGATCGACCTCTATGCAAAAAACGTTACTACATATACGTTCTGCAGCAAGCTCGCGAGACGAGAAACTTCGCCCACAGTAGGCGGGACATACGTCCATATTGGCAAAACCGGCAAAAAAATCGTTCGATTCGCTTCCAAAACATCCTAGAAACGTGGAAAAATGAGGTATGGGTTGAGCATGAGTTACCCTATCATACTTCTTAATATATAAACCGGAATTTGTTTGTCTGTCCACTCCCCCAAAATTGGCAAGTGCCCCCGAATATTTGTAATTTTTGCTCCACAAATCACCTGAGGAGGGCGGGTCAAGTTTGCAGTGGGTGAGCAGACCGCAGCTTTCATGTCGTGCTTCAGGTCATCTAGCCATCGCTTTTTCGGTCGGCCTGTTGGACGTGTAATGAAGAACATTACGTTGTCTACCGACTTGGACGCAGGCATCAGGGAGCCTTCGTTATACATGACCGTACCAGCAGAAACGAGGCAGCAGGGGCACTGGCGATAGGCTGAAGTTTAATTTTGTCTCGTATATGTTCATTTCGAACGCGTCTAGACGCGTATGTCGCAGGCACAATCGCAACATTTTCATCTCTATGGATCCATAGGCTCCTGTTTGTCAACTGTTATCCGTTTCGTTTGTGCTCAATAAGTAGCTATAGGCCTCACAACTGAGGTATATAAATATTTTGGCTCTAGGCGTGTTGGCATTTTCTTGCTTCAAAGGATTCGTGTCAGTTTCCGCAGAGAGCATGGATCCAAGGTATGAGAATTTAGCCGTCTTTGGTAGGGGAGCTCCATTTACAACAATTGACGGTTTTGTAGATGGTGCTCATATATTCCGTTATGTTAATGTTGAGCTTGAGTCCATGATCATAGAGTTGTTTCTTCGAGTGGTTGGCACGTCCTTCTAACTTTTTCTTTGATTGGTCCATGAGCAGCACATCATTGGCGTAGCTCAGTGTCAGAGGCGGCTCCTTCCGGATGTTTCTCGTGGCATAATCCTCCCGGATTCCAACGGTTACCGGAAACTGTGGGGTGTCTCCTACTGGTGTGCGGACAGCAGTGGTGGAGTTAAGGTAGGGGTCAGCTGCACAGCTTTGACAAGTGCTTCAGGTACTTGTTGATCTCTGAAAAATTTCCCAAATAAGCTGACGTGGCACTCTGTCGAAGGCCTTCTCCAGGTCTAGAAAGGCCATGTGAAGTATTTTTCATCCGTCGGGCAATATGAATGGCGTCGGTGGTGCTGTGTTCAGGTCGAAATCCACACTGCATCCATATGTTGACTACCTTCCTTAGCGTTCAGAATTCGTTCGGAGATCGTGACACATTAGACGAATGACGGTAACTGTAGCAATTAGCAATGTCTCTTTTCTTCTTATAAATGAGGCACTGTGAAGTATTTTGACCAGTCTTCCGGAAGTACTCCTTTCTCTATGCAGTTGTTGAAGAGTCCTGTTAGAAAGGAGTAGCCTCCGAGTTGTTTCCAGATCTCTGCAGGAATGTCATCTGGCCCAGTGGCCTTCACGTTCTTCATCTTTTTGGCGGCTTCTTTGACTTCATCCACACTTATTCGTGGGATGGGTCCTTGGATCAACAGCTCTTCAGGAGGCAATGGATGTGGGAACTCTACGTTACAGATCTCCTGAAATTATTCATTCTGTTGAAGTCGTTCAGGAGGACTCCATCACTATCCTTGACGAAAGTTGTAGTCCTAGAGGTTTTGTGTTCCTGGAGCGTCTCTTGGCAAGACTGTGAATCTTTTTTCGCCTCTTTGGTGTTGAGTCCCGCAATCCGGTCTCGTTTGTCTTCACAATATTTTGCTCTAGTCTCATCTGTAGGATCGATGTGCCGAGTTCTATAGCCTTTTTTGGTTCCAATCGAAACTGATACATCGCTGTTCCAACCAAGCAGACCGATCCGGCACTTCCTTCTTGTAGCCGACAGTAGACTTTTACTCGCACTGCTTCGGATTTCTCGAACGAGTTGTTTACAGTCTTGCCCAAAGTTATCAGACCTGGCTTGCTTGATCTTCATCTATAAGTAATTTCTTTCAGTTTGTCTAAGGTCCTGCATAAAGGCAGGTAAGTCTCACGGCATGCTGATCGTGGCGACAACGGGACGATGTTGGCTGCTAACACTTATCGATGGGATTACTTTACAGTCGAGGACATCGCATTCGGTGATTCCTTTTTGCCAGGATGTAGTCAATCTGTGCCTTGTGCTCTCCACCGTAATATGTGATGAGGTGTGATTCCTTCTTTTGGAAGAGTGAGTTGGCAACGACTAAATCCAACGACTTTGCATATTCTAAAATTCGTGTTCCATCTTCGTTCTTTACACCATATGCAAATCGCCCTTGTGTGTCCTCGTACTGATCGTTATCAGTGCCGATGTGCCCATTGAGATCTCCCATGATGTACTGGTTTCCTTCGGCTGGAAGCGTGGAGGTATATTGGCAAGTTGCTCCCAGATATGATCTTTGACGGCACTGTGCAGGTTTGCTTGCGGGATACAGACAATATGTGTGAATCTCTCGCTGAAGATCATAGCCACACATAAGATCCTTGTCAAACAATCGTGCGGTCAAAGAATCCTTTGTATTATTATTAGGTCGGTCCAAACTGGCCGAATTTTGAATTTAATATTTTCATTATCTTTTTGTTCCATTCATCCGGCATGCTACCCTCCATCAATATCTACAACCTATTGCCAACACACTAGTAGCTGCTCGATGCCTCCCTTGTAGGACTCTACTGAATTCTGATCGAAGAAAGATCAGATGTCGATTTTGACATCATCATAGTTAGGATGAGCTTTCTTCTCTAGGAGGAACAGAAGGGCATATTTGCCACGAGGTCAGGGCTATAACGTGAATACGAAAGAGTCTCCTCCCAGCACATCGAAAATCTCAGCTAATTTTCTCCGAGGAGGTTTTTCAACGGCGTCATACAAAAGCAAACTTTGCCTTGTTTTTCTTTCGTATCAAGCGTTGCATTCGAGCTGTGGATAGTTGACTTTCGCGTTGACTGCGACATCTACACGGAGGGTTTCCAGAGCTTAGCTCCTCCCGTATTTCCACTAAAGATCCGAGAAGGCCCTACTTGAATGAGGTTGAACTTAAGCAGTAAAAGATCTCCCGAAGCGTTTGAGCTGGACTACCGCCGCTGCCTCATCATTAGTGTAGTTTTCCCTCATCTAAGCAATTGATGGCTGGTCAAATCGTAGAATCCCTAGTAAGTCGACTTGAACATAACGGTGTCAGATCGTGTTTGGAGCTGAATCGGGCTCAAGGCACGTGGGGACCAAACTCTACATTTTCGGATCTTCACAAGTCTTTGGAGATGCCACAGTGCTGTCTCCTTGTCGCATCGGAATCGCTCTAGCAAATGATCGATACTCTATCCAGATCCCTTTTCAACGGCGTCAGATAGAGCATCGTGATTGTCAGTCACAGGGTGGTTGGAGTGTGGGTTATTTTCAAATAAAAAAGTCAACGCTGAGCAGAGTGAAGCGCCGTTTACACTGTGGTTGAAGAGCAGTGCCCATCATCGCCATACTCTGGCAATCCTTGGTCTAGCATGACTTGCGGAACATTCCAAGCAGTACTCGTAAAAATTAAGGGCATCGAGAGCCCTCTCGCGAAATCGGTGTAATATCCATAATAAGTAAGCAGACAACGAGCTGGACCGTTGGCTGAAATTGCAAAGGTTGATGCTACGTCAGGAAATATGTTGCGATTTTCAGGAGTTCTCCCTAAAATTCTATAGCATTAAATGTAGTTTGTTGCAAGACTTATGTACCGTCTTACCGATAATATATTAATATATATATATATATATATATATATATATATATATATATATATATATAATATATATATATATATATATATATATATATATATATATATATATATATAATATATATTATATAATATATATATATAAATATATATAGTAGTGGCCAGAAATTTATGAACAAACGGTTTTTTCATGATTTCTCTTTTGAAAGTCACTGGAACGTCTCCAAATTTGCAACAATTATTAACTACGTGTTTTATGATCCACACAGAAAATTTCAACTTTCAGCTCAAATTTGGGTTTAGAAAATTTTAGATTTTTCGAAATTAATGAAGGCAGGTGAAAGATCACTTGATCCGTTTATTTGATTTAAATAATGTATAACCCAACAGAACAGTCAAGTAAACAGTCACTAACATTAAGCAAGTCTAGCACATTGCCCAGAACTCTCTAAAGTATTGGATACATAAACTGGATTTGAATGCGGGGTCAACTAATGAACTCACTCTCTTAGTGGGGTCTCTCTCTGTAGTCCCGTCTTTTCGTGGCTCTTTCATTGACATACGAATTCGTAGGTCCTCCTCTTAGTGGTTCTGTGATGTTTCGGTCAGTCGAATGCTGATCTTTTAAAAGCACCCCATGCTGTCGAAACCCACTCCTGCATGTGAAGTCCTGATGCTTTGAGTCGCTGCTCTGCCGACAGGCAAAGTCAGGTCGGGCGGCAGCCACGCCTAAGGATACGTGACACCTTCCAAAACATGACAGCAAACGTCTGCCTTCATCGCTACCTCAGTCGTGTAGCGTGGTCCCACTTTTTTCCAAGGCAACCTTATCAAGCCTCCGCCAAGTTCCACAATTGGCAGCTGATTCTTTGGATCGAAACGTTCCCTCTCGTGTGCCGTATATTACAGTATCCTTGCTGTTATGCATTCAGTAATATGTTTTTGTCATTCCAGATGACCTTAGAAACCCGTATCAACCTTCGTTTCAGGCTTGGTCAATCACACCCTAGTTCCACTCACTTCACAGCGAGCGCTCTTCTTAGACTTTGAGAACTGAGGAAACGTAGTATAAACTTAGATTCTAGAAGATGTTCTGTATCCGAGGACATGGCTGCCACACGACCTGACTTTGTCTGTCAGCAGAGCAGCGACTCAAAGCCTCATGTCACTCACATGCAGGAATGGTTCGACAGCATGGGGTGCTTTTAAAAGACCAGCCAGGCCAGACTCTTGAGCCAAACATTACAGAACCACTAGGGGAGGACCTACAAATTCGTATGTCAATGAAAGAGCCACGAAAAGACGGGACTACAGAGAGAGACCCCACTAAAGAGTGAGTTCATTAGTTGACCCCGCATTCAAATCCAGTTTATGTATCCAATACTTTAGAGAGTTCTGGCATGGCAACTTGCTTAATGTTAGTGACTGTTACTTGACTGTTCTGTTGGGTTATACATTATTTAAATCAAATAAACGGATCAAGTGATCTTTCACCTGCCTTCATTAATTTCGAAAAATCTCAAATTTTCTAAACCCAAATTTGAGCTAAAGTTGAAATTTTCTGTGTGGATCATAAAGGACGTAGTTAATAATTGTTGCAAATTTGGAGACGTTGCAGTGACTTCTAAAAGAGAAATCATGAAAAAACCGTTTGTTCATAATTTCTGGCCACTACTGTATATATTATATATATTATATATATATATATATATATATATATATATATATATATATATATATATATATATATATATATATATATATATATATATATATATATATATATATATATATATATATATATATATATATATATATATATATATATATATATATATATAATATAATAATATTCATTGATATGTGTTCACAATCTTGACCCGGCGTGCAGCACAATGCTTCGATCGTTCTCGGCTTATAATACAAACTGTATCCACCAATTCTTTTCGTCTTGGCGCCATTCTATTCTGTTTCTGTGATGCGCAGATGTCGCTGTTTCTTTCTCTGAGCATTTCTGTCACTTGGGCAGCTCGGTCAGTCAGAATACCAACGTTGAGGGTGGCAATGATGATGGTCTGCGTCTGCGCTTTTACGGAGAACTTCCTAGCTTGTTTGTCCGTTACGGTGGACGTCCTAGCTTGACCCATAACGGTGGGTGACCTAGCATTGATCGGGACACTTGAAAAATCCATTGATCATAATGCGCATTTAAAGGTTGATGTCCTCCGAGTGGAGTTCTACTTCTCTTATTCCTTCTGAATGCACACCTTCGCGTTACGCCCAGGGCGCGTGCCAACTGCCGAAGCTCACGTTGACCGTCACGGATAGATGTGGACAGTCGGAATTGGTGACAATAATAAGTGTGCAGAAATGTGTCATGCCGGCTGACTGAGCTGAGGTCAGAAAACAGATTTGTTCAAAGGAAGTTTTTTCACGCAGTGATTTTCCAAGGAAAGTCAATGCCTAGTGAACGTTTAAACCACAAAACTCTTGTTTCCAAGAACAATGCCCAGTAAAACATCAAAAAAAAACGCAAGAGAAGCAAAGTTTCCGAAAAATGAGCTTTGAGATTTAGGCAAGCTAGTTAGCCCAACCCAGCACTTTTCTTCGCGTGAAACCAGTTGTCCATCGTGAACGTTGGAGAAATTATAGATGATAGTTATAAATACGATAACTGCCAAACTTTCGTTAAAAAATCGGCCCATAAAACTCCTGGAAAGATCCAGACGGGGATTTCTCTTGTAAAATGAATGAATTTGAGAGTAATGCGAATGCTTGTTGGAAAGATTAAACCCAGCAGTATTTTCGTGGTAGTCGGTGCCACAGCAACGATTTTGAAGGAAGTTATGATCACTAAAACTTCGAGAAATCCCATTCACCCAGAAAAAAGCCATACGGGCGGTTTTTCGGAAAATGAAAAATGACATTAGTTTCAGTGCAGCTTTGAGACCGAGATATATTAGGTCGGTCCATAATTTTTGAGACGCTCGGGATTCTGATTCAATTACTCGTTTTATTTCCCTGATGTATTTATTTAGTAAAGTACTTAGACTTAGACTTAGACTTAGTTCCTCCCGTGCTGTTGAGCACATCGGGCGACGAATTCTTTCCACTGCTGACGATTTTGCGCAAGTGTTTCACATTCATCCCTAGAAACATCCATGGTCTTTAGGTCATTATCGAATGTTCGTCTCCACGTGTTTCTGGGATGTTCGTCTCCCCGTGTTTCTGGGACGGCTCCTGGAGGGACCCAGTACATGGCCCTTCGTGGAATGCGGTGTTGTGGCATACGTAGGATATGTCCAGCCAGTCGGAGTCTGCGCCGTGCCACAATCACGTGGAGGCTGCTCATACCTGTGCGGCGTAGGACTTCCTGATTAGTGATGTGATCTGTATACCGTATTTTCATGATTCGGCGAAGACAACGTTGATGGAAGGCATTTATTTTCTGACGAGTCCAGCAGTGATTTTCCATGTTTCGCTTGCATACAGCGCCGTGGAAATCACAATGGATTGGTACAGCCGCATCTTAATGTTATGTGATATAGGACATTGTCACATAGACAGGACATAGAGGACATTGTCCTGGAGTCGTTGAAAAACAGATGCTGCCTTCGCAATCCGAGTACGCGCATCTGTTTCCGCGTCTCCGTCGTAAACAACTGTACTTCCCAGATATGTAAATCTGTCAACTGTCTCGAGTTCTTTCGCATCGACATAAATGGCCATTTGTGTATTGTGGGAACCAATGCGCATGACCTTCGATTTTTCGGCACTGATGCGTAAGCCAATCATTGTTGCTTCATTGCTAAGGTTTGTAGTCGTTTCTTGGAGCTTGTTTTCGTCTTCCTCAATGAGTGCAATATCATCCGCGAAAATCCAGATCTGTGAGACGTTCTTGGTCATACCAACTTATGCCAGTTCTCGTTTGTCCTACCACCTTTCGCATAACGAAGTCTAGACAGATGTTGAACAGGAATGGTGATAGAATACATCCTTGTCGTACTCCAGTAGTGATTTCGAAAAACCGAGTATGCCCATCATTTGTCCTTTCATGGCAATCTCTTGAGAATTGGTGAATAAAACGTTGCGGTATTTGTTTTAAAGGCAAAAGTCGGGCTCAATAAGGGGGTATTATGGCGATTGAAACTGAGTATAGAGATGCGAAGTGGAACGACAGTGGAGAAAAAACTGAGAAAAACCGTCGACAAGGCCGTTAACAAAACCCTCTTTCCCACTAGCAGTGAAGGAGGCTGGCTTGGGGAAGAGGCACGTACAAACAAGTTTTCTGAAGATATCAGTCGTTCTATCGGTTGATACGGCAATCAACCTAGCTGATTTCACACGTTATGCCAGCCACGCACCACATCCCGAGGTGGGCGGTCGTAGCGGGGCCAGGCGGCGATAGCGCATAGTACGTGCCCTGGGCCTTATTACCGCGCCGTTCGAGATTTTGAGTGTGGGAACATCTCTACGGGTGCGTAACCAAGTACAGGCATGACCGAAAGGGTTGGTTTGGTCAACTAATCCCGACCTTTGCCTTTAAGAATTGCCCATAACGAGTCGGGTGAATACTATCGAACGCCTTTTTGAAATCAATGAAGTTGATGAATAGAGGATGCCGATATTCCATGCATTGCTCGATAATATTGCGGAGAATGAAGATTTGTTCACAACAAGATCTACCACTTCTGAACCCCGCTTGCTCCTCTCGTAGGCGTCTGTCTATGGCGCTTCGAATTCTTCGTAGCAATATTAAACAGAATGCTTTACCCGGTACTGAAAGTAAGGTTATTCCTCTCCAATTCCCGCATTCTGTCAGAATTTCCTTTTTTGGGTAGTCTAACGATGACTCCTTTTCTCCAATCTTCTGGAACTTCTTCTTGATTCCAACATCGATTGAATAGGTTAGACAGTGCTTCCGTCAAAAGTCTGCCGCCTTCTTTCACTAACTCTGCTTGAATTCCATCAAGTCCTGGGGCTTTGTTGTTACGAAGGCATTTAATTGCTTGATCGGTCTCTTCAACAGTAATATCTCCTGTGTTCACATCAAGTTCTTCTGCTGTATCCATCTCGTCGAAGCAATAAGTCTTCGTTGGGTCAGGTTGATTGAGCACCTCGCGAAAATGTTCTATCCATCTTTCGTTCTGTTCTTCATCACTTAGCAAGAGCCGCCCATTTTTGTCTCGGACAGAGATATTCAATAGGTTTG
>MU868576.1:0-66528 GCA_036418205.1 Ostertagia ostertagi
CTTATGCAAAGAACGTTCGTTTAATTTCATAAAGACTTAAGTAGAGAAATTCAAGACTTCAAACGTATTGTGTCTGAGACCAAGATGAATCTTAAGCTGATTATCACCTATCGATAAAACCAAATGTTAGCTGACCACTTTGTTAAATTTTTGAAAGATGATGAGGAAAGTACCTGATTATGCGCTGCCCCATAACTGATCTGATGAAAAGACTTTCCTCGTTCACCGCCACCAATGCTGCATGATACATTAATCTCACAAATGGCCTGGTCCCTCTCAGTAACAACCTGATTTATACATTCTTTATTGTACAAAACAAATGGCTATGTTATCTGTGGTTCCTTGCCTATATTTTGAATCAGTCTTTAACACTTGGAACAGGTACCTACGTTTGGAAGCACCTATGTCACACCAATACTAAAGAAAACCATCATGATCTCCGAGCAATGTACCGGCCTGTCATATGACATCCCTTTTTTCATTTTATTGTTTTTTTTCTTTGTCTTTTGTGTGATAATATTTGAAAAAGTTTGAAAAACATATAAACTCACCACTTGGACAATAAAACCATGGTGTTGCCTAAACACCAACAAGGTTTGTTACTCAGGTCGTTCCGTTGAATAATATGTTGGATCGTTGAATGACTGGACTGAGATCCTAGATAACAGGGGTGTTGTGATGTAATTTATTTCGACTATTGCTAAGCTGTTGATAGAGTTTACACAAGACAATACTATTCACAGTTAGAGGTCTGAAATTTCACCCGGTATTACGAAATGGATTCGACATTATTTGAGTGCAGAGAACGTCTTCAACAAAATGGAGCAGTATTTTTCTAACCGTGAAACGATAATTAGTGGCTGTGCCTCAAGGAGGTGTATTATCACCAGTACTTTTTAACATTTTTAAATACTGAACTTCCAAGCTATGATTCAGCAAACAGGTTCATAGCCAAAAGTGTTACGCTGATGATATAAAAATCTACAATGCAATATCAAACTCTGAGACTCTATTAAAGATCCAAGAACGATTAAACATTTGCATTAGTGAAGCTGGGTCTAAGGATTGGCAACTGCCTAGTATACTCAACCAAAACGGACAAATCGATGTAGCTAAACCGGTCTACATCATCGATAGACTCTTACTCTATCGACGGAATACCCCTCTCGGTTGCTGAATCTGTTTAGGAGACCCTTGGGTTTTCAATTATAATAATAAACTTAGACTTTTCTGAACATATTAAATGAAAGTCAGAACGCTCACTGACGCATATTTCGAATTTTCAAAGGGCCTAACTCGTGCTAAAAGAATGCATTGCTGCATGCCTACAAATCCTACGTGAGACCATTGGTTAGAATCTAGCACTACGTATTCAATACCCTCAAAGAAGGCAGCACATATATAAATTGAAAAGTTCAAAATAGTTTTCACTCGCAAATTGTTATAAGAATAGTGGTTTGGAGTACTCCAACATACCAAATGCACAATAGGACATAGCTCTTTGGTCTGACATCTTTAAATTCAGGCGCAGAGTTTTTGATCTCTCTTTAGTCATAAGCTGATACAAGGTCTTTGTTTGTCATGTTTCTACCAAAGTCTTCAGATGACACTTCAAGAACTAGGGAGGTTCTATGAAAATCTCCTCTAACGCGACCCAAAAACTAATCTGTACGCCAAAAGCTTCATCGTATAGAGCTGGCAGTGATTATATAAACAGGCGCAAGAACATACCGGTTACTCTGTCACAAGCTCAGTTCAAGCATCGTATAGTCACAATACTGAGGAACCAAGAGTCATAGTTTTGTGAGACTGATTCCGAAGTTACCTGTTTTAGTATTTGAGTTTTTTGTTTATAAGCACACTGTTCTTTGTATATGCTCATTTCTTTTCCACGTGTGCCTTTTGCAGACGTAATAAACTTATACTTATACTTACACTTATCATCCATCGTCATCCTCAACCCCTCAACCCACACTTTTGGCATTTTCATCTTATTTCTTAAATGGATGCTCTGGCATTTTCATCTTATTTCATAAATGGATGCTCGGTACATCGAGAAGCCCTAATCATGGATCGTCAGCTCGATGACGTCTGACGTAGAGAGGCGATCCTGTAATGCAGAAATATGCGTTCACCACCAGTTGAAGCCTGATAACTTACGCCATCAAAGGAGGTGAAGTGAGGCAATGCAGAATACTTGCGGAATAGCGAAAGATTTGACCTCGGCGCTCCAGCATGGCTCATTTTGGCACGTTGGCAGGTGTACGCCTACCGACCATCTATTCACTCGCGCAGGTCTATACGTGGCGAGTGATTACATAGCAGAGCTTAGTGTTGAAGAGGTCACAGCGATGAGAGTCGCATCAATGCGCAAATCAGCGGGCAAGCAAGAGGTCCCATTTCTTGGGTACTGGGCCATTTTCCTCAGTTTTTTCTTCTTTCGTACACCACTGACCATCTCTAATTTGATTTGAAATGGGTTGCTTCTTCAGCGTTGATTCGTCCTTTAATTCCTTTATTCTTTGCTAGCCGACTAGCCAAAACCCCTTTGTCATCGGGTACTTCGTGAATAATCTCTGTGCCGGAATACCAGAAACCGATCCTCCTTTTTTCTGACTCAGTTCATTTGGTGCAACTCCTTGCCGGCTCCGAAAGCGCGGAAACCAGTGATTAAATTTAAAAGTCAAAGGGTAAACAAGGGAGGGCAGGTTTTCGAATGTAATGCGACTTCTAATCATAGGCGACTGTATGGCGTATCTCAAGACACGACTTGTTACTTCTCCTAGAGGTCCAAGTTTCATGAGGAATTCAAAAAGCCATGCCGGAAAAGACCAATGGGACTATTTCAAAATTCCAATTTTTCAGAAAAGTTCCGAAAAAGTTTTGACAGCTCTGATCGCTGCTTTTAAAAACATGAAAAATACTCGCGTGTTCTCGGAATTCAAATCGTTAGTCCGGTCTAAATATTTTGGCGAGACTGTTTTTCAAAGAAATATTTTTTCTGAAGATAGTTTCAGTATTTTCCGAAAGCTTTCATGTATAGAGTACCACCCAAAGTACAGCTTTTTCGAAACAAGAATCAATCTCATCTTTCGATATCACCTATAGCTATCAGATATGGAACAATGGTAGAAGATTGATAAGAGCACTCCATAGGAATCATTCAAAAGCTCAACCACATCGCTTCTCTTGACATGACGCTACGCTTTTGACGACCCGCACAGATAAGGGAGAACAAAATGAATCAACTTCAAAAATTCACACACCTGGATCTGCTGGAATAGCGTGTTCAGTTCTACATCCTCATCGATTTCTGCCGAAGCTTTTCGGGAGCCTGATGGCATTGGTGGACCGCGTGACGACGCTGAAATTCTTCTATCTGTATACAAATTGATTCTAAACTGCATGAGATATCAGCCTGGAATGGATAAAGTGAAAATAATCGGTGTTATCAAAAGAAATAATTATTTCTCAGAATCATGTGATTCGATACACCTAGAGCTCCCTTCCGACGAGCTTTGCTGTCCGAAATCCTTCTATTTCATAAAGCGCTCACTTTGTGTCTCGGTTTGTATGCAGTACAGTCGATATCCGGAAGTTGGGGTAGATGTGTCACCGGAAGTGACGTGCATTTGATAGAAGTGCGTGGATAAGCTGTTGCCAGCATGCCTTGCTGTCAACCAGCGATGTATGCTGGAAGCCGCTTATCCCCATAGTTTCTATCAAGTGCACGTCATTTCCGGTGACACGCATCCATCCCATCCCAACTCACCGATATTGAGTGTATGTCTGCATGTGTGTATGTGTGTCAGTCCGCAAAATGAAGTGAGTGATAAGGAAGCTAATAGAATAAACAACGCTGACATAGCTTGCAGGGCGTGAGTTATCAATGTTTTGTAGTAGGATAACTGTGATATCATCCCTACGGCTATATAAACACCCTCGGAGCAGACTTCCGGTCATTCCACATGGTGCTGCAGCGGCAGCTGGAAGGTAGTGGAGGATGGGGAGGGTGGGCTGAAAACTGATCACCCTAAGATGCAGTTAGGTACTGATATGTCATTCCACGGCCATGTCATGATTGTGGCAATGCCCTCTGCTGTATAAGGGGAAGACGTAAAGCAGACCCAGGAAAGGAAGGTCCCAGTGGTTGACGGGGGACCAATCTGGCCACATCATGAGTAAGTATGGGTCTACAATGCTCTATTCTGGGGATTGGGCGGAAGTGGTGTAGTGGCAAGTGGCACGCTTACCACGCGAGCGGTCCGAGGATCAAATCCTGGGTCGTGAGTCGCCCGGGCCAACCAAGCCTTCCATCCCTCCGGAGTCCGTTAATTGGTACCAGACTTGTATGGGAGGATAAAACTCTGACTTGTACATCGGTTGGTCCCCGCAAGTCGTTGTATAGGCACATCGCATCAGACGCCACTACGTGTACAAATGGAAGTAGAGTGCGTGCCGCATCCCAAAAAGAGATTGATCAACGGCAAACGCTTAATCCTCTAATCCTTTTTATTCTGCGGGTCATAGGAGCGCTACCCTTTATAGGGATGAAAAATAGCAAAATCAATGAGAAAAAAAAACGGACTTTGTATTCCGGACGGACCAGCAGCCATGAAGTCTTGTTGATCACCTCCGCTTTCCATAACTTCGCAGAAATCAGTCTAAATCATTATACGTATGCAAGGCATGAGGATCAATGGAATAACCATAGAATCGACGATGACGAACATCCTCCGATAGCGAATAAGTGGAGGCGGAGTTACTATTGTAGGGTGAGCTTCCGTTGCTGGCGTAGTGCTCGTGTAACGGTTCCTTTCGCCACTGAAAAAGAAGCGTCAGTACATTTGCCGAATGAAGGAGAGGGAATGGACCTTTCTATCAATTTTTCTTTAGCATTGGGCTCAAGTACATTATTCATGGTGAAGTGCAAGCTAGCTATGAGGCCTTTTCTCAGAAGTATGTCAGGGAAAGAATCGAAGATTCCTCGCCAAGGAATCGAAGATCAGGTAGGCCAAACACGTCATGCGATTCTGTGATGACCGCTGGACCAGAGCGGTTACCGACTCGACCCCTCGGGACGTCAAACGAACACCTGGACGACTGTCGGCCCGATGGTTAGACTGCTTCACGAAAGCTCTGAACGAAAGGAATGAGAGACATCGTGTCCCGCGAGTGAGGAGGGTCCACTGGGCAACTGTAGCACGCGACAGGGATGAGTGGAGACGTTCCTGGCGCCCGCTAGAGCAAATCAACGATCGACGGGACGACAGGAAATACAGGTGATGTTTGGGATGAAGCTGCTTAAAACAACAGCTATTACTCTGTGATAATAGATTTTCTCGATAGAGCAACAAATAAATAATAGAGGAGAAACTAGAGGGACAAAAACGAAATCCTGTGGCCGAAACGAAATGTGGAATCTACTGTCACATTCCCGTAAATCCCACGCATTTGACTTTCGGTGGTAATCAGATTGACGGTTTGGTGAATTAGACCTAGGATTTCCTCACGTGGGTGCAACACTGATCAAGCCAATGATTTCGTCTCAATGAGTGACTATTAGGTTTATCCATTATTTCTGCTACAAACTGGCCAAATTCTGATTTTACTCCTCAAATTGCTCCGTGGTTCCGTTCTCCAGCACAATGCACACAACCACAATCTACAGCTATTCCCGACACACTAGAGAATGTCCAATGCTTCTTCCTTCTTTGAAATTGCTTGGTTGACCTGTATTGGAAGGCTTGGCTCGCTAAGCTAAGTACAATGAGGGCGCTCAGCAAGCTTGACGTCAATGTGACATTTCTGCCGTAACTCAGAGATCGTCTAGGGTGTAGGTATACATATAGCTGTTCTGCTGAAGGAGAAGAAAATTCAGTAGCGAGATATCATGAAACAGGACCAATGCTGTGATCTTCGTTCAAAAACGTGCCCCTGATTTCGGCCAAGAGCTTTACAGACCCCAAACTTTTGAGAAATGAGTATACAGGGTGGAGAAAATCA
Source organism: Ostertagia ostertagi (assembly GCA_036418205.1). Classification (NCBI taxonomy): domain Eukaryota; kingdom Metazoa; phylum Nematoda; class Chromadorea; order Rhabditida; family Trichostrongylidae; genus Ostertagia; species Ostertagia ostertagi. Next base: position 6,007 of record MU868576.1, read on the forward strand.
CGGGAACAAGACAAATTAGCCATAAAAGACCAATGTGATCGAAAAGAACTAAGTTAACAACACCACCATATCAGGAAGGGTTATCAAACAGTAAACAATGGTCTCCTTAAATGGGCCACTTTCTGCGCTGGTGCATAAACGATACTTCTTGAAAACTTCGACCTCGTTGTGTAGGTAGGTACTGTGGGGTAACCCAAGGCTTCCTAGAGCAACTGCTCTACCAATCGATGTTCCAGTCATGCTTACAATAACGGCTTGTCTTCAGCTTACTCAATACGGAGCATTTTATAGATTTTGAACCGGGAGGAACAATGCTGCCACTTCTTCAAGATGAACACTCCCACGAGATTCTCTTGGCACCAATATTGCACAATCCACGCCTTGTGGGTGAACGCTCCATTTGGTCCTAACTGTTGCCCTGTGTTTCCATTGAAGGTCCTCTTGGATCTAAGTCCAAAGTCCAAAGAAGCTCGAAATGATTTTCACTGTCCCATTTTAGACCTCGAGCAGCAGAGACCCGAGGTGTCTTTTATTCGCGATTCCTACCCCTATAATTCTGCGAAAACTATTAATGAATGAACGGCTGACTTTTCAGTGCCATTGGTCGACACCAGAATATCCTCTTATCAGAGGGAACCATCGATAAATGAAGCTATAACAAAATCGATATAATGTCTCTGGATCTCTGCTTTCAATTTGTTCGCATCCGTCACATGTGAGACATTTTCATGCTAGAAAACCTTCGGTTCAAGGTGTATGCTAACAATACGTCGCATGTAAGTGCGCTCGTTAGCAATAGCATCGACCACACGAAGGATTCAGCAGGCTTGATTCCAACGCTTCTTCTCACGTATTTCACAGTATTGCTGGTGGGGCCACAGAAACAACCCTCTTTCCCCCTCCAGGTTTATCGATTCTCGTGAAAAGCTTAATGAACTTCGAAAGATTGTTGAAAGAAGTTTCAAGACTTTCAATCGTTTTGTGATGTCACACAATCAAACGACTCGTTGAAGCAAAGGAGTGGTTGCTTCTCAAAGAGTTGCTTGTCCGATCAGGAATTGCTACATTTCATGCGACGGAATTGATAGGGAACACTGAATCATAACTGTAAATATAATACATAAAATATACATGGAATACTTTCACTGTTCAAAATCAAAAATTGCGAGGAGCATTCTTGTTGCCGTAATTTTTGCTCATCCTGTACTTCGCGTTACGATAAACATGTCACCAGTACTTATGGGTAACGTGTACATTATCAGAACGCTAGAAAGCATAGTTGGAATTATAGTGTTCAAAGAATCCATATCTTTCCAGCGGTGTGTCCAAAGCCAATTCTTGCAATTAGCCAACACTTCCTTCTGGGAACCGCAAGGATACGATGGCTTAGTATGCGACTTTGTTCAGCTTATTGAAAGGAGGAAAGCGAAGCCGGTTCTACCTCTTTAAACGTCAACACAAAACCACCAGAGCTTTGAAGCGAGGTTGGGAACACCTTACTCCACATATCCACTGACGACACGACTCAATACGCTCCTAACCCACCTTGAATGTATCAGGTATGTCACTATAAACTGAAGAAGTCGATAGTTTGCGATCAAAAGAATCAACACGTTGATAACCGCTGTTATACGCGCAGAGCTTCAACATTTTTTGTATTCTCTCATCAATAGGCATTAAATCTCCAGCGTTTTCATCGTCAGTAATAAAAAACTACTTTTTTTGGAATCAACAATGTGCATGGACCGTTATAGAACATAAGCAAACGCCAAAAAATTAAGGAGAAGTCGTCTGCTTTATGTGAAAGTGTGGTATGACATCATACCACACGGTCGTCAACGTGTAAACGTGCATCCGCGTTGAAGGACAAACACTAAATATAGCAAGGCAAATGTTATCGTGTACTAGGGAAGAACTAGCGTAGTTTAACCACAAAAGCTAACAGCGCACAGCTCTCACTGTGAGTAAAAACCTCATTCTCATAAGTACCAGTGCCCAGAACTCCGCCCATCTCGCATGGAGGCTCCGCATTGGACAGTTGATCCTACCGTATCCTTCGGCAAGGAAAATCATCTCACGAGGGAAGGTCATCAGGCCGGTCCGGCCATTTGCAATGAGTCGTATACCGTTGAAGTCGCCTCGAGGCGCTGAGCTCAGAACTGCTTTCCTTATCTGCTAAACGATTCTCTGAACGTAGTTATAAAGCAAGGAAGCGCAGTGGCAGTGCCCGAACTCGCGAGCAAGAGGTCGTGTGAACGGCTCCTCGGACAGTCTGTTCCTTTTGTGCTTCGTGAAGATGTAGCAAGAAAGCTTCTAACTTCTTAATTTATCAACTTTGCCGTTGGTTCCCTGTACAAAAAAATTTCGAGCAGTTCCTTGCAGGTTTGGGCAGTAGTCGTCCATGTATGAACATGGTGCCCGTAATGCACCTGTCAGGCTTTTTCGCGGCATACAGGCCTGGTATTTGTGTTCAGGGGATCAATACCTTGGAGATAAGTTTCCAGCTGAATCTGAGATTTTGACCCAACCCTAAAAAATGAGGTGAGTCAACCATCATATCATCAACCTATGGTTGAACTCTTTGCATGGAATTTGCTCTTCCAACCAAGATTTTGAAAAAGGAACGTTGAACGGTTCCTATTTCCGCATAATGGAAATGATTTACATGACTCTGCATCAAAATTCAGGGAAGGTGCTTTTCCAGTTAGTCTTCGGTTCATACCTTTTCCCGTTTGACTGTATGTTGACTGTCCTTTCTCGAGTGTAGGTCAAAATCTCAGATTCAGCCGGAAACTTGTAACCAGGGAAAATTCGGTCTCCTGAACACGAATATCATACTCGTTTACCGCAAAAACACCTTATCAGTGGGCTATGAGCGTCGTTTCCAGTAATGGCAAATATTAATTAAAAATAGCTTTCAACCTGCGCAGAGGTGCTCCCTAACTCCTTACACAGGCAGGTAAAGACAGGAATTGAGGAGATACTGTCGCTAAAAGCCTTTCTGGTCATGCTTTCAAAAAGGCAAAACGACAAACACCACGAGAGACCGATCCCATGACCTCTCGCCTACAAGCCTGGAGCGTTACCACTTACGCCACGTCAACCACGGTATTGACTTTCCCGCTTATCTTATAGTGATGACTCCAATGATAGCGCTCATATACTGCGTTTAAGTACAGTGTTGAGGGGAAAAGTTCCGTAACTCCGTTCAGAGTACCGTTTAGCAGATACGAAAAGCGGTTTCTAGCTTATCGTCTCAAGACGAATACGTAGGTAAACACCTCATTGCAAATTGCCAGACCGGCCTGGTGACCTTTCCTCGTCAGCAACTAACGATTTTTCAACAAAAAGGCATAGAAGATGTGCGGTCACTAATTGGCTCGTAAATGCGATCTCTTCAAGCTCATGGAGATATATGTATGTTACTATCAGTACATCAAGATTCTTCGTGAGCTCTACAGAAACTTTACGACTTCTGGGAATCTCACCATTCTACAAGGAGGTCATCATCGACGTCAAGAGAGGGGCCCGACAGGGCGACACCATCTCGCCCAAACTCTTCAGCGCCGCTCTCGAGAACGTCATGCGTCAACTGGAATGGGAAGACATGGGAGTGATGGTCGGCCGGCAACTACACCACCTTCGTTTTGCTGACGACATCGTTCTTATAACGCCGAACATCGAGCAAGCGGAGGGAATGCTGGCTGATTTCGACTGCGCCTGTGGTAAGGTTGGTCTGCAGCTAAACCTAACGAAGACGATGTTTATCAGAAACGGATTGGTTCCTGATGCCCCATTCACGCTCAACAAAAAGAACATCACCGAATGCTCCAGCTACGTGTACCTAGGTCGGGAAATCAATATGATGAACGATCCAGCTCCAGAGCTGAGCAGGAGGAAACGAGCGGCTTGGGGAGCGAACATCGAGGGAGTAGTGAAGAAGACGAAGAACATCCGGCTCCGTGCCCACCTCTTCGATTCCACTGTCCTTCCTGCCCTAACCTATGCCTCAGAGACTTGGACTCTGCGCAGGCAGGACGAGCATGCGGTCAGCGTTATCCAACGCGCTGTCGAGAGAACGATGCTAGGAGTAACCCTTTACACGCAAGTGCAGAGGGGAATCCGGAGTGCCAAACTACGCCGACTATCGAAGATCAGGGACGCTGCCGTTTCGTCAAGGAATCGAAGATAAGGTGGGCCGGACACGTCATGCGATTTTGCGATGACCGTTGGACCAGAGCGGTTCCCGACTGGATCCCTCGGGACGAAAAACCACCCCCTGGAGGACCGCCGGCCCGATGGTCAGACTTCTTCATTGAAGGCCTCTTGAACCAGGGTCAACCTGCGTTGCGCAAATTCCCATATTTTTACGACCCCCTCCTTTTCGGGGGTATCGGTACGACCCCATATTAACTATCATGTCATTCACATAATTTAATGCCTCATGAATGCTCTTCAATGATGGCAGTCACCAAACATGGAGAAGTGGTGGATCGTAGTCAATCCGCGCGCTCTATCTCGCTCAGAGGAGGAAATCGAGGCAAATGAAGTTTTATTCATTAAATAGAAGAAATTTTCAAATTTTTGCGTAAACCAATACATCATTTTGAATCGTAAAGTTTCTACTTTCAGAAACCACCGGGATTTTTTCATCTCTCAAGTTTCCTTACCTTATAATCTGAAAAACTAAACCTTGTAGCATTTACATCGCAATTCCAAACCCCTCCATTTCAGAAGGTTATGTTTTCTTCAAGCTGTTTCATGAAATGGACACCAAAATTTTGAAAATTATAAATTGTTTTTTTCTTCCTTGAGAGTATTTTGAAATGTTGTGGATGTCCAGTATTCAAAAATCGTCCGTTGTTCGTTTTCTGTGCACATGCGAGTTTTGACATTCAAACATTCATAACTTTCTTCATAATCAACTTTTGCAAATGTCTAAGGCTAATTTAGAAACTAGGGGAATAGAGCTTTCGAACAAGTGCTTAAACTTCTTGAAATAATCACTCTTTAAAAAAATAGTCCCGTTGTTCCGTTCCTGGGTGGTCTGGGGTGCGGTTTTTGAGAAGGCGCGAGTTTTCGACATTCAAACGTTGATAACTTTCTTCATACTCAACATTTGCAGATGTCTAAGGCTAGTTAGAAATTAGAGGATTAGTGCTTTCGAATAAGTGCCAAAACTTTTTGAAATAGTCACTCGCTCAAAAAGTAGTCCCGTTGTTCCGTTCGTTCCACCTTGATTTTTTTCAAGCCATTTTCCTGGACCGCGACTATGCAGTCTTCAAAGGCCCATAACTTCCTTTAAAACAAATTTGATGAGAAGCGGTAAAGATTGTTGGAATCCACTCGAAGAGTCCTTCATAACAACTGTGAAATTTCCCTGAAATTCTTTCTTCTGCCTCAATTTTCCTACGGCGTCTCTAGAACTCAATTCAGCAAATTCGCTACACTTTGTTTCGCTTAGATTTTATTTGAAAGCATCAAAACTCTCTTCAGAAAGTTTGTCTGCTTACGGCCGCTGACAGAGGAGGCGTTTCTATGGAAAACGCCTGCTCGGGTATACGTCGTGCACCAATCTGTGGGCAATTCGCACTCGCATTTGAAAGATTTCTGTTTTCCCGAAAAAGGTGTTAGTATCCTGATTGAGTTGTATTGTGCTGTTATATGGCACTCTTGTTTCACTTTCCCATGAACTGCTCTACACTTTGTTCTCGGGATTTCAGGAATGTTTCACCATCGAAGACAGACCATGTTTTTGCACTACACTGTAACAAAGTTTTTGGCTATTTTCTATTGCACTCTTGGTCTATGCCGCGGAGCAAAAGCGCCGTTCGGATAGCGTCGATTAAGAATAATAAGCTGATGGCGAGACTCATAGTGCTTTGCATGCTTTAATGCTCCCATGGAGCTCATGTCTGTGTGACTCTCCGACAGCGTGCATAGCTCCTGGTGAACATTAGAGGCTGAAAGTGCACTCCCAGACACTGCACTTTTCAAGCCGTCTTACAGCCCGTTTGTGGATACGACCCCCTCCCTTTTCGGTCGGCTGAATACGACCCCCTCGTTGTTCTTTGCGCAACGCAAGGTTGACCCTGCTCTGAACACCTTTGCGCAGCGCCGACTCTTCACACTCGATGTGGTCTACCCAGCTCAACACGTTGATGACCGCCATTGTGAGCGGACTAATTCAACTTATTTCGTATTTCGTATCTCATATTATTTCGTATTCTCTCATCAATTAGAATTAAGCCTTCAGTGTTTTCATTATCAGTATTGAGTAAATGTTTTTCGGATCTGATAATGTCCATGCACGAAGCAAGAAAAAGCGTTGAATAAATTAAGAAAAGCTTGTCTGCTCGTCAAAGTAATAATTTTAGGGTCTGCTGTCCGACAGGTGGTATGTTGTAACAATTGTTCGTATGCTGCCAACAAACGGAAACATGCCTAAACTTGTTGCATCTCCTAAAGCTTCCAGGCGGTCAGTAAAGCAAAAATATTCCAGACCATTGCGTTAGGAGTGGGGGAAGAGCATGCTGTCGTAGTATTTAGACTGCCATAACGAAGAAAACATGTCTGCTATTATATCTGCCTACACGTAGGCGCTCGACAGGACAGGACGAAACATCCCAGGCAGCAAATGAATAAAAAAAATCAAAAACATTAAAAAATCAGCTTAGAAGTGAACTCTCGCGAGAAATTTGAATTTGAAATTTTCGCATGAGACGATTCAGCAAATTTTACAAGTATTGAGATACAATGTTCGATAACCGTCTCAAAGCTTTAACAACACTCCCGCTTTCAACGTGTTTTGGTTAGCAGCACATGTCTACTGCCATCTTCACCAGAAAACACTCCCCAACTTTGATACAGCCCTCCCTTGACTGGATCAACCAGAGTCCCATTTGCAGTCATTAGTAATAATGGGAACAGCGATAGCCAGCTGGGAACGTAGTGAAACGTAACCGTGCAGGATGTCGCCGGACTCCAAGTGCACTGCGGGTCTTCGAGCGAGATCGGCCAATACCATGCGCTTCCATTACCGTTCCCTCCAGTGGACATGTGAATTTGAGAGAAATCGGGAGACTCCCGGCAGAGATCGTTCAGAATGATAGGAAGGAAACCACTATACAGGAATGCATTTCAGCTTTAATTCCATAATCACGTACCCAAAGGAAGATTCCACGACAAGAAGGAAGGTGGTCTCCCTGAGTGTGCGGGACGATGCACGCTTCGCAGTAAATGGTATGCTCCCAGCTACCTAGCAGGTCTTTTCCCATGCCGCTTTCTACGCACCGATGTGCTGATCCTTCACCGTCGGATTCGGCCGTGGACTCTACCGCTTTTGCAGAGACGAAGAGCAGAGCGCTCGCTATGATATGTCAGCTCCGATGAAACTCGCCCTAGCGTGGGGATCAGCCGGCCGAGAGAAGTTCCGCTTCATGGGTTCCAGGAGTTTATCCTTTTTTTCTTTCATCCTTGCATCACTGAGGACGCCTACATTGATTTCTGATGTGGTGCTTCTTCATCAAAATCTCGCGCTTTCCAGTAAAACCTTGCAGTATTCTCACCCACTGCAGAGCAGAAAGCTTTACAGTTCCCAAGTTCAATGGAAGCTCTTTTCAAAGTCGTTGTGGCGACTTCAACGCTGAGATTGGCCAACTAAGAACGGCTGGAGGAACTCACATTGGTACTCAAGGGATGGAATGGAATGAGCAGGGCGAAAGGATACCTGAGTTTATTATGTCGCCCGACACCATCCACGGTAACTCACAGTTCCAAGAGCCCTCCCACCTTCGTTGGACTGAGTCGCGTGATGGACAGTTCTATAACAAGAGAGACCACATCACCTTTATTCGAGTTTTGCCTGACCGACGTCGCTGTTGTTCCCAAGTTGTACACGGGATCACACCATCCTCTCCTCCGCGCGAGATTTCAGTTCCCGATGCGTATTGAGAGAGTGCAAAGTTCAGGTAGTGAAGCCCAAGGACAATCATCAGCTTGGACTACTTCAGTTCTCTTGCCAGCTCATGGAAGGATTCCGTCATTGAAAACATCGACGAAGAATAGCATTAGCTCGTTGAACATTGGCGGCAGGAAGGCAGTGTTCGGAACCCGCTAAGGGACTTCTGTCGCCGGAAACGCTCAAGCTGATACGCCAACGTGAAGCCGCAGGCAATCCCCGACTCGCGTCCGAGCTTGCGAAGCTATGCAGAGAGCGATCCTACTTACTATAAAGCGCTTCGTTTGTCGTCTGTTGTCGTGTCGTCTGTATGTCTGTCACGAAATCCCCTAGCTCCTGGGGATTCACTCGGAGAGACCGGGACAAGTATGGGTGGCCCAGGTCTCGAGAAGTATAAAACACACATCAGCTAAGCGGAGCCCCGCCCACTGTAGGTGTGGCGCGCGTCGAAATGAAGTACTGACGACCAAGATTTTCAACTCTCTTAGAAAACAGCCTCGAAACTGGGAAGAAAAGTAGGGTAAGGTGTGTATTGGTAAGTCTCGAATCAGAGAGAGCCACTCTCGTTGGGCGGAGCGTTCTCCAAAAAAGCAGTACTTAACAAAATTAGTTGATAACTTGGTTGGGAAAAGGCCCAGAGCAGAACACAAGCTGGTGTATTGGAGCAATGCCTGAGGTGTTCCCAGCATACATGACGTGGGCGGAGGCTTGCCTATAGTGGCGGGGCGTGCGCTGAAGACAGCGGTTTCTACAAGTCCACATAAATCAAGAAGTCCCGGAGATCGGGAAAAAGGTGGATGGAGGTGGGTGGAGGAGTAAAGGCCATCTGTCATCAGTGGGCGGGGCATGACCAAAGAGGGCGGAGTTTGCGACGAAAATCCACAACTCGGCTCCAAGAAGTTGAAGGAGACTGGGAAAAAGGTGGATGGAGGTGGGTGGAGAGAAGGAGCTCGATTGCCCTTGGCAGTTAAAGTTTGCATCAAAGTGGGCAGGCCAGAAACTTCATAACTTCCTCTGCCAGACTAAATTCGGTTCTAAGAAGTTCTGGAGCTTGGAGAAAATGTGGATAGGGGTCTGCAATGGAAGCAAGGGACTGCTGTAAGTGGGCGGGGCATAGCCAAAGTGGGCGGCGTTTTCGACGGAAGTAGATAACTCGGTTATATATAACTCGGTTATATAAAACAAAAAGTCGGTTCAGAGATAGTCCGTAAACCGAAAAAAGGTGGATTTAAGCCAGCGAAGGGAGAGAATCCAATCTGATGAGCGGGGTATGACCTAAGTGGGCTGGGTTTGTTGCCAGACTATAAAGTGGTTCCACGAAGCTCTAGGAACTAGGAATAAAGTAGATGGAGGCCGGCAAAGGGAGGGAAGTCAATTTTTATTTGTGGTTGGATGCACTAAAGTGGCCGCGTTGGCCGCCAAACATATAGATTGCTCAGGGTCAGTTCAGAGAACGAAGAAAACGAAGCTATTAGCAAGGAAGAAAAAGATGGGTGAGACATGCACCGAAATAGGCTAAGTTCATGACGAGATTTATAAATCGGTCTAGAGGCAGTCCGGAGACCGGGAAAAGGCGGATAATAGTTGCGAAGAAGGAGAGGTTAAGAGCTATTAATTATGGAGCGGATAGAACCTAGCTCAGAAGTCAAATACATAGTCGTAGTTTGTCGGGCCAAATTGAGAATTTACGCCGCACCATCCCTTATCGCCGCAGAACTGCGTTGCGCGCACAACGCGTGCTGCGCCAACTGGTAAAAGAAATCTGAAGAAGCAAAGGACAATTGAGAAAGTCACCCATGACTTCGACTCAGATCTCTTCGATAGTCATGTCCAATTATTGCCTACTCATCGACTGCGAGAGGATGGATAAGTCGTTCCCTCACATTCTTACGAAGTCCGACATGCCATCACATAAAAAAAATCCCCAGTCCCTACTCTCCAAATCGCACGCTTTAACCCGATTCTCTCGCTGCGTCGAATTGTAGCAGTCGCCCTAAGGTGGACTTCTTTTTCCATGCCTCGCCTTTGGCTCCGCACCTTTTACCTTCCATTGCCCATATAGTGTAGTTTTTGCAAGTTTGTTTCTCTTTGGAAACCAAAACTTCATGTGCGAAACTTCGTGTGCTGTCTCCAGTGATCACAACTGATACATTCATGTTGAAAAAGAACAGAAGAACATCCCGCGAAAGCTTCCTTTAAATTGCTCCTCTTGAATTTAACAGCGCAATTCCCAGTTTCAATGTTTTCACTGATCTGTTTTCCTTTTTCTTCGCCGCCGATGCTCTTTGCACCCCTGCTTTTGCTTTCGGAAACAATAGTACACCTAGTCGAACGTAAGCTTGCGTAAGGTAACGAGTATGCTTTAAAAAGGACAGGAGCTCCACCATGATCGCAGATATGAAATCTAGAAGCAGTGTGAAATGAAGGATGAATGGTCTGGCTGTTTTTCATTGCAAAATCTATAGCAATTCTCATTGAATGCGAAAGACTAGAGAGCATTTGAAAATTGAGTCATGTTTTAGAAAGGGCAGAATACAGGAGTGGCCAAAAAAAAAGACACTCTGCCACTAGCGCACATCATCGAAGTTTTCTTCGCACAGGATGCCGATGTTAACAAAAGTTTTACGGCCGAGTATTCCTTGGGTATTCCCCTGTAAATGGAAGGAGGCACCATTCTACTGCTCCCGCCACCATCAGATTATAACGTCATCTGCAGCCACCGTCGAGCAAAACGAGGCTTACCCTAATCGGTCAGGCCTTAAGCTGCTACGTGAATTCTTCAATGGATTAACTATCAAATAGCTTTCCAGAGACATCAGCTGTGACAGCGCAAAACCGCATTTGACCAGCATTTCAGGAACGTCGTAATGGTCTATGGTACCTCGACGACCTCGTTGAGCTCATACCGTGAACCATATTTCCGTGGGAAAATCTTCTGATGCCGTCGGTGTAGAAGGCTTCTGATGCCGTCGGTGTAGAAGGCTGTCATGTAACGTTTAGATAGAGTAGAAGGTGCTTCCCAATACTGAGTTGGGGGCAGTCGATTTGATTCCAGCAAAGTGTGATTAATGCTGTCTGGAGTGTGGAGTGAAGTGTCTCTTTTTTGGCCACCCCTGTATGTATCCACATTGCAAACGATAAGAAAAAAGTTCGGAAGCTGGTAAACGGAGTAAAAATTATATTTACCTCGCTTTGAAAGCACCACTCCGTTGTATGATGGTCGGCAGTACACGCAGACATTAGATCAACATTGAAATTGGACCTGAAACATGAACGCTCCAGTTACTGGTTGAGAAATGGTCCTGAAGCACAATTAATCCTTACGATACCATTAATTTTCACTTATAAGCTTATCTGCTTACTCAAACTGGGGTAGTGCACACTACCATGTCTGTAACATTTGCTAAACATGACGAACCCCTCACTGCCTTTACCTTATCTTAGGCTGTCCCTAAAGTCTTCACCTAGTCAATAAGACAAAAAATTATTCCCAATTATTATTAGCAGAGGCACGCATAACCAAGTTAGTCAATACACTTAATAGAATGTATTCCATAGCAATCACAAAATTTTCCACCTTTTCGAAAAATTTTATCAACGAATCGATACCAGATTCCAAAATTCCTTTAAACGAAAAATTCAGACAAACTGTCGCGGTCTACATCAACACTGCATACAAGTTTTGGTAGGAAGTATACGGAGATAGGTTGAATAAGTGGAAATCTATTAGTGACAACTCTCGAGAATAATACTACTTGATACTTGAGCCAATCTCGGCACTATGATGCAGTTCAAACCGTCTCCAGTAATCAATGATAGGAACGACTGTCCAGTGGCACGTCAGAAGCGAAGAAATTCTGTCCAGAAATGTGGGAGAGAAAAGTTGTTGTCCCCGAATTGGGATTTTATACCTTATTGGATAACATTTAACGATGACCCAATAAATATTTTGGCCTTGATCGAACAAGGATTAGAAAGTGGATTCTGAGTTCTTGCATTCCAGTGGCGTATTTAGTCGAGAAAGTGAAATCAAAAGCAGAAGAAATTTTGATGCTAGGACACGCTGTGTAAGGTATGTTTAAGAAATGTCCAAATTTGATCTTGGTCTCCTTCAATAATTGTCGATGAGAACATGCTGCTGATACATCTGCACTACATGCAGCATAACATTTTAGGAGTTCTTCCGTTACACCGAAAACTCAGATGGGCTATGTAACAGGACTTCGGTTGTTCAATGTCTTCATAGTTGAGTCGTGCTATTTCTGGGATAGATGTAATTGCAGTACCCCTATCCCATAACAGAAATGTTCGATTATAAGATAGGGGTACTGCAAGTACATCTATCATAAAAAACATGTTCGGTTGTCGTCGAAAGTCGGACGAGAAATTTATAGATCTGATGATAAAACATTGCACGTAGACCTGGAGCACAGCAATGACTTGCAGAAAGTCTCATCTTTCAAATCTCTTCCAGCCCATATACCGATTTATTCTGGCATGTGGGCTTTTAGAAATTCTTTGTAGTGTTCCTTAAAGCATGAGTATTGGATAAGTGTCGGTACTGTCCGATAATCACTAAATTGATTACTTTTTACCAAGGCATGTCATCTGTCACACTACTGTGCTGAGAGGAATATGAATACAGTGCGTTTCACAGTGCAGAGCCACCCTTAAATGTAGCTGTTCCAAGTTAGAATAAAGCTTCCGTGGTTTGATAAATAGTTTACTGGATTCAGCAAGCTCTAAAACTTTAGTAAACTTTCTTGTAGAAATTACTGTTAGCTATAAACGGCTTTATAGAAAAATTTAAAAATCTCCTCTTTCAAAAGTAGTATATATACCCCCGGCGAGTAGGCATTAACGGTAAGATTTGTTGTTTCTGTTACTTCATTCGAAGTTCTGTGGCCATACCTAGTACAAACACATTACGCGTTCAGCATGCCTCGAGGATCTAATCAGGAAGGTCTTCAGAACATGGAGCCCTTTTTAGAAATGGTTTTTTGCATGATAAAGGGGTACATGCATGGAGTACAAAACTAGGTTCCATTTTTTCTGTACGGCCCTCTGAACGCCAAAAAAGGAGTGAAAAAAGTTTCTTCAGAAATCGGAGTTTTCACACCTTCAACGTGATTTATTTCACTCATAATGTTAAGTGGACGCACAATAGGAGGTTTCCTTCATCTGAATATCAAAAACAGCGTGGAATAAAGCCAAAACTCAAAATTGTATATAATAAATGCTCAAAACCCCAAGGAAGTTTCATCAGCATCGTCCACATTCGACCTTCGGCAGTGATCAGGTGGTCGAGTGAATAGCGTGATAGGCTCTGAATGGCACGCTTTGTTCGAGTTGTTGATTCGATTCCCCTCCATGCCCGAATTTTGCATTCCGTTTATCACTTTTTTTGCATTCGCATTTGCTTGCGCGTGAGCTTAAGGCCTATAGGTGTCATTTCCAAGATGTTTCTCCCACAATTCTGCGATATTTCGTATTACCATGTTTTTTTCAGTTGTGTACAAAATTCCGTTTACAAGCAATAAATAACTAGCAGTTATGGTAAAACTCAACGAAGCATCTGAAGCACAGACGCGGATCACACCAACTGCATCTCACGCCAGAAAAATGCAGTTGTCATTTTCGCAAGAACACCTACTCTATTTCCCGTGAAGGCAGATTGCCGGTGTTGAGGAATGTCTAGGATGCTCGTTGACGTAGCAAGTGCCCACCCAGGCATACGCCATGCATCGACGAGATCAAGGAATGATACCAGACTGCCCCATAGGCAGGAACTGCGGTGGAAGAGTAACTATCAACCAATCTTGACGCTTTCTATCATCTCGAAACTGTCTCCAAGTGGGAAGCGTGCATGCCGCACTGACTATGGGCTTACCCATGGCCCAATTGTTGAATTCAGGTCAAAATCTTGATTTTCTCTAAAATTGCGATTATAAGGGTAATTATAAGCGCTGACTACGAATCTGACGTCCATTTTTTGATGGAGGCGCGATATTGCACCATTTTAGCCTCATCGGGCACCATGGCCATACAATTTTCGCCCCGAACTTTGGGCGGAAAGCTAATCAGAAAGATTAATGAAGACCCTGCCTGTAAGCACAGGGGCCGCTTTTAAGAAATGGGACCTAGTTTTGTACTCCATACATATGCCAATTTACCATGCAAAAACCGTTTCCAAAAAGGGCTCTATGTTTTGAAAGACCTTCCTGGTCTTTCTATTAAAGAGCAAGTTCGTGCGAAGACGTTACATGAAGCTGGCCACCCAAACTGCTCCATAGCTGCTCAACTTGGCCGTTCTCATAGCGTATCCACAACTTTGAAAAATCCAACTTTTTATGGAAGGAAAAAGATCTCTGGAAAGCTACGAGTACTGCCCAAACATGGTATCCGCCATATTCAACGATTCAAGGGATAGTTAGTTCGCCGGATGGTTATCATAGCTACTGGAGAGATTTTAGAAAGGATCCACGGTATTTAGCAGAATAAACTCCGGCGGCGGCTCACAGATGGTATGGCCTGCATTCTACAGCGGTGCTGTGCTCCCCCTGGCTTTCGTCTCGTCGAATGGACTCCGGTGAGTATCAGGATGTTCTTTCTAATCATCTTCTCCCGTTTCTGAGTGGATGTCGTTGGGCATAACTTCATCTGGTGAAACTCCAGGTTCGGGGGGGGGGAGGGGCACTCCATCTTTTCTCAAGATAAGGATTAGAGGGTTCACGACACGTAATTGACTCATTTAAAGCAGACTTCTGATAAATATTGGTGTAATGGGTGAGAAACCCTGAAACGTTTTCACATTTCCGCCTGCCATGACCCAAGGGAACGGCCCTGGACCAGGAGAAAGGACACCTCCGCAAAGGGCTAAGGGTGTAGGAGCTCCAGGGTGGATCACCTGTGCATTAAAGTGGATGGGATGTGGGCAGATAGTTGGAATGTAGGGCATCCACCGGTCCTTATCAAAAGTACGCTTGGAATAAGTCGTTCACTTATTACCTTATCCTAGTGTTCGATAGCCCAAAGAACTGCTCTCTAGTACCACGGATAAGATAGCAATGGAGTGCCCCCCCCCCCACCGAACTGGAGTTTCACCCTTTATCTTTATGCACGATAACGCCACCATTCATCGTAGCCGGTCCACTCAACACTAGCTCAACGTCAACGAAACCAGTGTAATGGAATGGCCTGTGCAGCCCACATCTAAATTCAATAGAAAACATCTGGGGATCATCGTCGGACAGACTAGTGCAGATGGAAAGCAGTAGAGTAAGGTGGAAGACCTCAGACATGCCGTGGAGACGTCCTGGTACGATCTGGATTCTGCTGTCCTTCGAAAACTCAAGGATAGCATGGCATGCCAAATCATCTATTCGATCTCATGGACAAGGATTTCACATTGATTACTAATAAGTTCAATGCTCACTGTTTTTTGAAGAATTGAGTTGTGTTGCAATTGGCTTCATACTTTTGAAACAGGAGCTATTTGTGAATTTTCGTATAGAAATGTACGTGAATCATTTTGTTTTCCGAAATACAGAGGACAATGGTTTTCAAGCACGCTAATTCAGTAGAGTACACGGTAAGCCATGAAATACTTACCTCAACTCGGAAAAGTCGTTTCCATGGGTGCCTTTATACTTTTAAAACGCACTGTATTGTGACGAAGTAATTATGTGTGTAGTCCATTTTCGTGTGATGGTGAGACAGTGTCTCGGCTTCAGACCTGCGTTATTTTCGAGCATATTGAATCCAACAATTTTGTGACCTAATTCACGACTGCTTCCCTTGAAATTCTGTTAAAGTTAATATATAATTTTTTACTCCTGAGATTGTGAAAAACAGTGGAGTCTGAGAGGCATGGGTCGCTTCGATTCAGAGATCGTCATTAACCCTTTGACGACAATGGCACCCACCACTGGGTGCCACTACATTCGCTCCGTGGGACAATGACACCCAATGGTGGGTGCCATTGTCCCACGGAGCGAACATAGTGGCAAAATTCCTTGCATTCAAACATCTTTAACACCCCAATGATCATAAGCAAGTTCCATAATATCTATGACTAGCACAACTAGAAGAAATGTTTACAGAGAGCTAATTTATATAGAATTTTTATTTTAGAATGTGCCATTCAGCTCGCGAGCATATTAATTGGGAAACCTCTTGAACACTTAAACTTTCAAAAATTTTGCCCTCCTTCCCTCCGAAACCGGATTCCCCTTCCAAATTTGGAATTTAGTTGAAAATAATTCACAGTATGAATGCCTAGAAGTGCAGCTATAACCGTTATACTGTTAGAGTCAAAAATCCTATAGAAAATTGCTTTGAAGGACAATGTAGTCTAATTGTGAGCGAGAGTTAGGCGCGCCAAAAAAGGCGTGGACCCATCAGTAAGCTACGTGCAAATCTGCATTGTCGTCAGAGGTGTAAACTTATGACAATGTAACTACTCTATTCGCTGCTTCAAACGATTAACATCAAGTTCTATCGCTCTGCTCAGCCATGTAATGTTCTTGTCACTTCTCGAGGAGGCTATCCCGAAATCTTCAATATTTATCAATCGTGCTTTCCTCCTGTTCGTTCTATAAGAATTGTAGTTTTGAATAAAGTGGAAGTGCTTCATACTTGTACATGCAGCGCGCGTCTTCAAGTTAAAAGACGCGCCGTGGGACGCGTCGTCTCGATGTTTTCATATGATTTATTGAACTGTTCAAAGTTGTAAGGAGGAGGAGACGATAAAGGCGCTTCCCACTGCACCCACTCATTTACTAGAGTTTGATTTGAAGCCTTCGAACTTCTGACAAATTTTCTCATGCGTCTCACACTGTGCCAGGAAATCTTTCAACAAAAATCACGTCCGTCGCTCAACTGCCGAACCGTTCCACCTCTAAGAGGGAAACACTAAATTTGCTTAGCTTCAGAGTCATGACTATTTGGCGATGCATCCTTACAATACGTCAAATCTCAAAAGAATTCGATCGATACCGACCAATGCGTTCGGCCGAAATTATCGTTCCTTCCAGAGGAAGCGAAGGTATCAGTCAAATATACGGGGCAAAAAAGCCACTTTGCCTATGGCACACATCGTCAAATTTTTCGTAGCAGGATGCCTTTGCTGATGGATGTTTCACGGCAGAATATTCTTTAGGTGTCCCCCATAACCACCCCCTCCCTCTCTGGCCCCACCGTCTTCTGAATATGACGACAACTGCTCACCGTCGAGCTCAAAGGCTTATCGCAATCGCTCCGGCTAAGCTACTAGTTAAGTTCTTTAATCGATTAACTGATGAATGGCTTTCTAGATACACTAGCTGTGGATATGCAAAACCGCTTTGACCAGCATTTCAGGGACGTCGAAGTGGTCTATGGCACCTCGAGGACCTCGTTGAGCTCGTACCGTGAACTACGTTTCCGTGGGGAAATCTTCTGATATAGTCCGTGTAGAAGGCTGTTGTGTAACATTTTGATGTGTGCTGGATGATGTGATGGAATGTGTTTAATATTCAGTTGGGCTTATTTGGTTTAGTTTGTTAATGTGTAATCAATTCCATTTTGAATGTGGAGGGACGTGACTAATCTTTTTGCCCCCCCCCCCCGCATATCACAGGAAATCATAGAAGTGCGCCCGAGAGACCGTTACGAATTCGATGATCCAGTGAATAGCCAGGCTCTTTGCTGCATTACTGTGCTCCTTGAAGTCCATAGATGTCGTTATTATTATACCGTAAACTTTCAAACGTTGCTTTGTCCAGGAACAAAGCAACAACCCCTTTTCAGATATAGTCACTGACAAGTATTCCCTCCCTTCTTTCCTCGGAAGAAGCGCTCGGAGCAAGTTGTCCGAAAATGGTTGCTCCATGGCCCCACTAACTCGCACGTATTTGGATTAGCCGTTACGTCGTAATCACGTTGCATGTCATGGGGTGTGCACGAGGTACCTAGTCCGTAAGTTTACGGTAGTCGCCATTCAACTCTGTAAGGCCTTGGCGCCAACGTCGCGCAGTTCCGAGTGGCTTATTTGTAATACTCGTGGTTGACTTCACCCCACCCATAGAACAGCTTCCTCAGCACAACCTCATTTGAGGTTGCTGCTTTGAAGGAACGGAATTTCTGGCCGAAATGAAACTTTTTTCGAGCAATTTGGAGTGGTGCGCGAGCGGAGAGCGTATCGGGATTATTTGACAAGGCCTAGGCGCAAAAGCACAATGATGCAGCATTGGCCCCTACCAACATCATTGAACCTAGCCACACTTCCGTGAGACAAGATAGGAGAGCTCAACCCTTTGACGACCGTATGGCCCGCCGGTGGGCCACACTTTCACTCGAAGGCGACTCGTTTTTCGTCATTTACTTGGCATTTTAAATGTTTCAAAGCTGCCCATATACATTATCGGATGCGCAAAACAATTTGCTCAATATATATAAATGAAATAATGTTGGAGCTTTGATGAATTTTGATGAAAAAATTCGAGGAATGTAGCAACGCACCCACAACGGCAGTCTTCAAAGGGCTAATGTTAAGCTGTTGATCGGGGCAGTACGAGAACATGCAGTGAATTATGACTGCGAAGTTCAACACCAGAGTCTAAGTTACAACCACTACCAAAAACGTTACCAATCATTCTAGCGAGAATCAAAAATATAGGACGGGAAACAAGCAAAAAGAAATAAAGAAAATTAAAAGTAAAAATACGCTACTATCACTATTTTTCTGAATTTTTATGGGAATTGTAGATTGATGGCATATACCAGAACATGTCCAGGAACGTCCTTCTGTCCAGACAGCCTGGTTTTTAATCAGCTAAGGAAAGGAGTTTCTATTTTATACTTTTTTGATGTTGATTTTCTCTTTACTTCGATTCACTTAGCAACCATTACTTCATATTTGACCTCCTAACTACCTCTTTTTATCCTGGAACTTGCCTTTTGATCCTTGCTCAACAATCTGTCTGTGATGAAGTGTGTAGTTGAAAGGACTCAAATAAAGATTAGCCTAATTCAAGATCTCGCAAGACCACACCTGGTATTAGACGTATGCAGCACACTGGTCAGAGATGTAATAATGAGGCAGTCTTTCTGTGACGTTTTGGTGTGTTACAATGCTGAATCGAATTTTTTTTAAAGATTCCAGTCTGCAGTAGCTCAATGACAGCCTTATGGTAAGCCATCCGAAACAATCTATTAACACCTTATGCCCCTTGAGATGCCATTTTTCTTTTTTCCATTTTTCAAACCCGTTTAGCGATGGTCAACCTGAAAAATTTCTTACTCCCCTCTCCCCCTCGTTGGTGTTGAAATACAAAAATTTTTACTGTTCATACAAACTTCTGTAGTCTATACCCTCTCTTTGAAATCAAAGTACCCTTTCTAAGCTTCCCAATCATTTTCCAAGAACAGATCAGAGAAAGCTACAAAGTATTAGGTTGTCGGAAAAGTTCTTGCGCATTTTCTTCTTCATCTTGCAGAATCTTTTGGGATCGTTTTGAAACAGTCACTGTTGAACGCATGTGAGCGCTGGTTAATGCTCTCTCCACAGCATTTCTGTCGTAGCATTTTGCAGCGTTTGAAGCTCAAAAATCGCCTTTCACTGGAGGTATGCTCGACTGCTCCTGCCTTTATAAGCCCACAAAATGCGTCGATTGAAGCGAAGCAGTGGGATTGCTAGGTGTTGTGATGAACCTCCGAACTATCTTTCACAATATGCCAATTATTTGGTTGCTGAGTTCCAGATACTTGAGAAAAAACCACAAATCTAGTCAGCCTGCCATCTTCATCGAAGAATGTGTTCTGAATTCGATTGGAGAGAGCTGTTAGTGCAATGCACGGATATTGGCGGAGCTCTTCCAGTGCTACCACACCACAATGGCCGTTACTTAATATCGCCTCTAGAGGAGTGAAACTATGGCGAAAGGATTTTTTGAGACCTGACTGACAACAGGCTACTGAGACCATTAAATTTTGCAGAGACATTTTGATTTGCCGCCCGTCTATCGCTTGATCCGCCAACTTTGCTGATGGTATCAAGAAGTGGGATCCTTAGGTAAACCGCACGCGAAAGCACGACTGGCCCGGATGCGTAGAACAAAGGATCGTCACACCGATAAGAGAACAGTAACCTGGGAGGTAACATCAGAAACCTCTTCAGGCATGCAATTGTTTCGCTCACGGAGAGCTGATACCAACGAAGTCCATGCTATTGTGAACAATAGTGTTAGCAAGTGGGATTAGTTTCCGGGCATGGTGCTGGGAAAATCGGAGAAACTCTACTTTATGTTCGGCAACGCTCACCACAAATTACGGAGATGTGCAGGATAGTCTCCAGGCTCGTTATAGATAATCTGACCCACTTCGTGTGTACAGCAAACCTGTTGAGACGGGCCTGCCATACGCTTATGTTGCGTCGGAATGGGACTGAATTAAGGGCATTTCGCTATGATCCGACCTACTCGGAGTAACCTCTTTTGAGCTCTTCGTCCCAAAGACTCGAGATGTCTGAAGGGCTAGCAACCTGAAGGTCCTGCTGAAGAGCAATGTTCCGACGATTATGGTATGTATGTAATTTAACAATTGTTGCTGCAACTAAAGAAGAAAACATTTTGAAAAAAAAGTTGCCAAGATTGCGCAAAGACTTTTCGAAAACTAATAATGATTTGGGTCATTAGTGGAAAGTCTAAAATTCGATAGAAAAACTCGACCAGGGACAATGCGCGAGAAAATTCGCATTGTCGTTCAAGGGTGACATTTCAAGGTTCTGTGCAGTACGAAGGAATTCACTGTTGAAGGCCACAAACGGCTTTTCGCGTTGATCACCGAGCATATGCACTTTCCTGCACAAAAAGCATGTCTCGAAAGTATAATAAGCATAGGGGAGCAAAAATATTGTGAATTTCAGTATGTTTTGAGTGGTGCACAACAGAGCATTTGAAGAATCTACTCCTTCTTAGCGTTGTTGTCCAACTTTCGTCAAGTACGCTTTTCACCATGGCTTTGCAGTGACCTCGATTCTATGCATCGTCTGCAGACAGGTTAGCAGCATTCATGTCGATCTTCACTTTGTCCATTGATCGGAATTTGCGTCTGCCTCTCGGCTGATCCGGACACGGCGTCGGGAAGCCTCCGTAAAATGGATGTCTCCTTCTAAATGTGGTCAAATCGCGTGTGCCCATTATCCCATCGCAACATTTTCATCTCCAGAGACCCAATATGCTCTCATTTCTTCCGCTTCGTTTCTGCTCCATATAGCGACTGGTCTCGCGACAAAGGTGTAAATCTCAGACTTCAGGCAGATCGGCATTTTCTTGTCATAGAGAACGCCAGTGACAGCCTTCTATTTGTACCATGCAGCGTTTCTTCTAGCAATGATGTCAGCTTCACTGTTGGCATCCGCGACCAGCGTGGGCCCTAGGTACGCAACTTCGGTCGCCTCGGGAAGGGATGCTCCATCCACTGTTATCGAAGACTTCGTGGCTGTTGTGCACATGTATTCCGTTTGTTGATGTTTAGATTGAGTCCATAGTCCTCGAGCTGTCTCATCCAGTGGTTGATACGCTCTCTAATTTCATTTCCGAACGATCCATTACTTAAATTATTACATACATCATACCCAAGCGTCATGGGGGTTTCTTTTCGAATTTTTCTCGACGCATAGTCCATACATAGGATGAAGAGTAGCTCATAATGAGCGTGAAGAGTGATAAAATGGCCGATACTTGATGGACTTCAACTGCAGCTGGGAACTGTGGTGCTACCACAGGTATTCGGTTGTCAGTAGAGGAATTGGGACGGACAGATCAGCTGCACAATTTTAACGAATGCCTCTGGTATTTGATGTTATGGGAAAGCCTCCCATTTGAGTTGAGAAGGTATTCGATCAATGACTTTCTCCTATCAAAAAGCCATGTGCAGTGGTCTATTTCATTTCTTCGCTTTTTCCAATGGCGTAAGCGGTTCCGTGCTCTGGTCGAAAACCACACTGCATCCGACTGATGTTGACCATCTCTCTATATCCGGTGTCCAAAACTCGTTCAAAACTTCTCAGGGTGTGGCACGTCAGGAGAATGGGGCAACAGTTGGAGAAGCTACCAATGTAAAGTTTCTCTTGTAGATGACCACAGTGATGCTTTTCAACCAATCTGTCGGTATTACACCTTTTTCCAGGCAGTTCATGAAGAGTTGATTCAGGTAGTAGCGAGCTGCAAATTGGTTGCACGCTTCTAAGTGAATGCCATCGAAGCTGATGATTTTCCCATTCTCATCTTCTTCAAAGCTTCATCGACTTCTCGGTTGGTGATGCACGGTATAGGTCCATAACTCTGTGAGAGATGGATGTGAGAGCTCGACGCCGCAGATTTCTTGGAGTAGTTCTTGCCAGCATTGCTTGATTTTGCTGAATTCGTGCGAGAGTACTCCATTATAACGCATGATTAGTCGTGGTATTTGCAAACTATTTGCTCTTGGGCGGCAGATCTTTTCTTCACCCTTGTTAGTGTTCAATTCCTCTATCAGTGTGTTCTTCTCGTCTTGGATAGATCTTGCGGTGATTCTCTTGGTTTCTCCTTCGGCTACACAGTACTTCTCTCTGGTCTCAGCCATGGGGTAAATGCCAGACTTTGTACGCATTCCTCTTGGATTTAATCGCAGTTGCTATATACGCCATTGTCTCAGACCATGCCGGCCGATCCGTGCAAACGTGAATTCTCTTTTGTAGCCGACTGTAAGCGCAGTATGTCTGATCTGTGAGCTGTTTCCAATCATCGGGGATGACTTGGCAGATCTTCCTCGTTAGGTAGTCTCTATCACCAGGTCCATATCTGGTCTATAATTTTATACCATTAGAAGCCTTTGGCTAATTCTCGGTTATCCAAAGGCGGGCAAGTTCCTAGGCATCTTGGTCACTTTGCAATCTAGGACATCACTTCGGTGGCTCTTCCTTGCCAAAATGTAGTTGATCTGGGCTTCGAAATCTCCACTCTAATATGTGACCAAACGGGATTCTCTCTTTTGAAAAAAGGAGTTGATAATGATCAGATCTAGGGTTTTGGCGTTTCAAACAAAACACTTATGGCACGAAAAATTGATACAGGAAGCGTCCTTATTTTTCGTGCCATGGGCGAATGGTCCTTGCGCATCCTCATATTGATCATCGTTTTTGCCGATGTGACTACAGATTTACCTGTGAGGCATATACGCAGATGATATGTGTCGCTCTTCTGCTGAAGATCATAGTAATGCACATGATCGGAAATCCTCTGCGCAAATATTCTTTGATAAAGTTCTCCAGTTTTCGTGACACTGCGACCCGCTGGTCTTGTTGTTGACCGTTGAAGTCTATGCCATCAATAATTTCAGTCTTAGCGCCTGCAAATCTGATTACTTGAAGTGCATAAATATCAATACTTCTTTCCCTGCATTTCTATAACACAGATGAGCGACGGTCAGGGTACCGATAATGAGCGTGGCAATCTTGATGGTCTTGTGTTTGTCCTTCACTTATTCCTCATTCGAAAAACGTGACAGCTAAATTAGATTGTGCTGTCGCCCCACTGAATTGCTAAGTCTGCTAGCATTTTATGCCGATTAGTACAGTAAGTTGGCCTGTTCTTGCACCACCGAGCTATCACGATACTCAAAGGCACCATTTTAATCCTATTAACGGTACGATACTCGAAATTTCGAGGTATAACCAGATGAGTGATTAAAGTGGCGTGGAGGTCTGTGAGCACCTTAACCCCACAAAGGTGATTCCCATGAGTAGCTCTCGGTTGGACGACATCAAGCTTCGAAGGTACGGAACCATTTTAGCAAAGTTCAATGCGTAGAAAGCAATCGAATATATAGTAGCGAAATCCCGATCAAAAAACGTGAAATGGTGAAGGAATTGGAATCCAAGTCCTTTTCTCTGTAGTGGATGCCCAAACTATTTTCGATGTAGATATGTCAAGTGAAACATATATCTTCCTATCCCTTTCAGTTTGTATTTACTTTCACTACCTTTCCTCACTGACAGGTTCACCAGATTAGGAGGAAAACGAGGGGTGAACCGAGTTGGCAATTCCGCTGTGCTTGAAAAACTTTAGCTTAACTGGAGCATATTTGATCACACCGTGACTCATGTCTTTTACAGTTATGTTCTGCTATAATCCATGAAATATAGGCAAGCAAATTTGAAAGAATGACCGCATACGCTGAAAAAGGAATGACAGGGGTTAAACGCGCAACCGCGTCTCAATGTCCAACGAGATGCGCAAAGTAAGACGCGTTACCGCGTCTCAATGTCAATGAGTTGAAGATCATGTTGATAGGTAGAACAACAGAACAAGCAGGATAATCGAACGGCTTGAGGATGAAAGTTATAAAAAATACTAGACCTCTACATCTCTTTTCTTGATGCTTAGCAGGATATTGGATGTCGCATTGACGGTCAACATCGGAATGCTATCGTTATGCAAATTGGTAATGACTGTTGGTCAGAGCACATTGCGACTGTAACATCATTAGCAGAAGAGGTGCCAAACTTCATTTCATGTTTGTTTCATTTAGTAGACGGTACCCGTTTTCTTTCATGTGCAACGCATGAAGGTTTTTTTACCTGGGAATTAGTCTAATGTCACATGGTGAAGCGCCGAATGAAGAAAATACGAGCGCCTGCTCGAGCAATTCGATAGAAAGGAGAGAGATGGAACCGGAACATCGCAAAATAAATTTCCTTGACATTGGTAGCTTTCTGCCCCTTGAGAAATCCCACAAGGTAGGAAATGGTTTTAAGATTGGCTAAAATAATTCTCAAAGAGCTATCAAGTTCTCGACATTCATGGACTGAAATGAGAGTTTCAAGGAGATTGATGCGGCTGAGTTCTGCGAGAATTGAACTGAGAACTTAATAATAGTAAAGGGATTCATATTTTATCGGAGCGCAGCGTTCTTATTTAAGCAGCAGTTGTGACGTGGTTGAGGATTAGAATCCACCCACACCTATTCTGAACATCACTGATATGAACGCCATCTGACGAATTCACTGATAACGAGGTTGCACTATGTGTGATCCGGTGACAATACAAGCAGAACAGCAAATGAGTCATACTCACTGGTCAGCCAGCTCAACAACCAGATCAGCTGTCGTGGGTGGGCGCTTTGCGTGGGTTCAGTGGAGGGCACCGAACTGAAGCCGAAATGGGAATCATGGGCGCGGGTTCAGCTACGAATGCGAGGGAAAGGGGTCGGAAAGTCTTCTCCATCACTATGTAGAAGGAGAAAAAAATCAATGCGAAAATGTCAAGGCAGAAAACGAGATTCGCTTAGAAATTTATATTATTCAAATTCGTAAGAAAAATAACCAAGAAGCACACTCTTATCAAAAATTGACTGGAATTTCCTAAAATTTTCCTGATGAGGCATTTTCACTGATACGCAACAGTTGTGTGAAACGACCGCGCAGCCATGGGTAAAACGGTCGATCATGGGACATGTCATTTCAAATTTTCAAAGGGTTATCTTTGGCCAATCAAAAAGCATTACTACGTGCATATAAGTCTTACGTAAGGCCATTAGTTGAGTCCAGCACTACAGTATTCAACCCCTTCAAAAAGAAACACATCTACGCAATTGAAAAAGTTCAAAATAATTTTACACGTAAACTATTCATTAGAATGGGAGGTTTCCAGTACTATAATATACCGAACGCGGCTACCAGGAATAATAGTCTCAAGCTGACATCTCTTGAATGGAGGCGCAGAGTGTTTGACCTATGTTTTGTTCATAAACTGGTACAGAATTATTATGTGTCTGGATTTTCCAATGTCTTCAAAATGTCATATTCGAGATCTAGAGGTGGATCCATGAAAATATCATTAACGCGACCCAAGAGTAATGTGCGTGCGAAGAACTTTACATATAGAGCCGGTAGTGATTATTTAAATATAGCGAAAAATATACCCGCTACTTTAACAAAAGCACAATTCAAGCGACGAATATCTAATATATTACTCAGAACTAGAGGTTCATAGCATTTTTTGAGACTGATTACCAAAGCTCGTTGCTCTTAAAAAAATATAGGTGTTTTGTAGTTATTTCTTGTTCAGTTTATGTGATTCATAATGGTGTTATTTCTCACGTGTGCCTTATGCAAACGTAATAAACTTATACTTATGTCTGGGGATATGCAATTTTTCTACCTCGCACTGGAATGCGCAGCAGGTTTCAATGATATTTCAACTGTTTAATCAACATTTTTAATAAGAGTTAGGCTTATTTTAGAGATGTTGTGTTTTTGTTTGCTTCTTTTCGATCTCGATCATTCTATCAGAACTAACCCACTCTATTGTCATAGCGCACCAATGAGTACAGAAATAAATAAATAAATAAATAAATAAGCATTCTAACTACGATATTGTACAGTTGGGAGGGAAGCCATTCTAAGCAAATGTGACGCCGTCCATAAAACCACAGTCCGCGGTTAGTTCGTTGGGACTGTCTCTCCTTTAGACGATACAAAGGTGGCTCAGTTTTCGGTGAAATACTTTCTAAACCACATCTTCTTGGCGAATTGAAATAAAAAAATTCTGATAATCACTCATAGTTCTGTAAACCCTTGCACAACATTTTTTTTTTCAAATGAAAGAAGTCTGTGTACACAAAAGTTCTTTTTTTGTGACTTTTACGAGTTCGCCTGATGTCAAAGTTAGCAAAAATTGTGGTTTTACATCTTCTCTGTACTTTTTTCTTCGAATCTATTATCCTCTTTGTTCAGCGTGGCGGCTGACACTTTTAAAAAATTAATATTTGTAAGAGGACAGATTTTAGTCAAGAATTCTCTAAAGAAGCCATAAAAATGAATACTTGTGACACGAATTCGTCGCCACTTCGTGTAAATGAAAAGACTTACACCAAACGATTTCTCCTAGTCATCAATGTAAGTAGCTCACCAGGGATTAATAATAGGTCAACCCTACCGATTGGAATGAGGTGCACTTCTTCACACTTCCGGACGCGCCTTGGGACGGTGAGACCAGATATGCATTCGTTATCTATTAAACAACTTTTTGAATTTAGTTATGGAGCCGAAAAGCCAACGTTAGTGGCCGATAAGTGGTCGCAAGATCGATTCCTCAGCGAGCTTGCTATTTTACTTCCCACGAATATGCTTGGTAGTCTGGTTAAGCATGTGTTCATGAAAAGCAAAAAAGCATACTAGCTGAAGAGTCAGTCTCAAGACCTCTTACCTGTATCCGGACCATTACCGCTCCGTTTTTTACTTCATGAATAACTTCCAAAAATTGCTCAACAGATTGAATGTAATGCTCGAAGGACACGATGATTTCATTTGCGAGAGAGGCGCATCATCCGCCGTCTGTGCGGCGGACTAAAATAGTGCAAAACGTTCGCCTCTACTCAAAACTGAAGCGACTGAATCAAAAAAGGAAGAAAAGTTAAGCTTTAGAAAACACCCTCCGCCGAAAACGCTTCAGCGCTACTATAGCCAAGCCGGCTGCTGCTGAGTACAAGGTGGCGTTCATACTCCAGACTTCGAGATTAGGAGATTTCACTGCACGAAAAAGATATTTATGGATTGGAAGATTAGGAGGTGGGATATTGGGAGATTCCGCTAAAATAGGTACGTACTGGTTGAACTTTGGAGTTGGAGATTATTATGAAGGTAGGATTCCAGAGGCCAGTGTATCGAGAGATTGTGCTGAAAGCATTAAAAGTGTACTGAAATTTGGCAAATTTCAGTACACTTTTAATGAGAATGCCTATCCTCCTAATCTCCAACTCTCCTAACGACTAAATGATTCCCTAATCTCCCAAATGGTGTGATCGCGGCTCGAAATTTGCAGCTTCTAGCACATAAAAAGAGAGCCAGAGGTTAAATTCGAATCTGTGCCCGCTCACACACCTGTACACGCCTAATCGTATGAGGCTTGTATGATTGTGAACAACAACCGCACAAATTTCGCGCTAGTCACTGACTTGTGAAGTAGCGCATGACAAAGCGAATGTAGAATTCAAAGGTTCACGACAATCAGCAAAATTGCTTCAGTTGCATGCATTTTCTGGAAGCCGCTTCTCAAAATCGAATTCCGTGATAAGGTATGGAGGACGAAGAAGAGCAAACCTTAGTGAAAAAAAGAAGCAGACCCTTTAACGGTGCGGACTGACACGCAATTCACAGCTGATCTAGCATGATCGTCCTTGCAGCGCCACCGCTACTGTCAGCCCAGCCCCTCGCCGTCTGACCCTAGTCGGTTAGCAGCGAGAGCGTTAAAGCTGAAAAGATCATCGACGACGCGAGTCGCCTGACGCCGAAATCATCGAGAAAGAAAGGTTTTCTTTCACGGGTTCCAAGACGTTTCTCATAAGCTTTTCTTCCTCGCTGCACATCTGCGTTGATTTTAAATGGCTACTTTTCCATCGTAAACCCCGCGTGCTCTTCGAAAATTTGTAATATCGTTCTATAGAAACATTCTTTTAGAGACCAAATGTAAAGTGTCGTAAATGAAAGCTGATTCGTACAAGCGATCACTAAAATGAATATTGGGGCACTACTGCGTTCAGAACGCGCCACTTCGAAATGGGCCACTTGCAATATCTGTAGTTTGCTACGGCGTACACCCAAGGCGATCATTGCCGCGAATGTATTGATGTATGCACCTAGCTTATACCCAAAGGCCTAAGGTCTTCAATCTAGTGCCTAAATCTTAGGGCCACAAATTGCAGAAAGTACTGACGGAAGCTATGCTTCGGACAAACATAAGCAAGACCAAGTTTTCGAGTTAAGAAGATACAGAGGCATCCTAGTTGGCAAGCATAAAGCTAGAGCTTCCTATACCTAGAGCATCTAGTCGTTGGCTGTAGTGCGATTCAGGCAGCAAAGACACCAATCAAGAGTATATCTATGGACTGAAGGGAGTCCACTGAACTCTGCGATTGAAGGTGCTGCAGAACAGAAAACTCAAAAAAAATGCTTACCGGACATGGTGAAGTCCTGCGATTCTATTCGAGTGCTGGCTTTTGAAGAGGAATCACAAAAAGCAGCCTCACTCCGCTGGCAGCCCTGATGGGCCTGCGGTTGGACACCACTACAAAAGATCAGAACGAGGATGTCCTAGTGGTCACGCCCACTACACCTCTCCAAATGAAGGTAAGACAAGTACAATTGCTCGTCCTCACTGGCAGGGCAGTCCGATAGTGTTATCTTTTTTGGGATAATAAGGTGCGGATCATCTAAAGGCAGAGATTCCTCAACGAATAGCCAGCCTGCCCAGCAAAGCGTTTTGATCATTTGCGTAGTTCTCTGGACACTTGCCCTAACGTGATAAACGAATTAGTCTCACCAATACCATATTACAATGAATCACACATCCATATTCAATCATAAAAAATTATTGTGATTGTTAATCCGAGTTATAAAGTTAATAGCAATTCCAAAAAAGGCTCATATGTCATCCTACATCTAACTTTTCTATATTTGCTCGATCTTGCACCCCTAAAGTTACACATTTAAGAACCAATGCATTCTACATTGTCCTGATCAGATTCCTAGAAAAACTTGAAGGCGTAAACAATGTTTTGTGTTATACCTCAGCAACTCGCGCGCTTGTCCCGCCTGTAATCCAGCGCGACGGAATCCCGTCGACAGGAATGCTGTTCGCCGCCATCAAAGAGCAGCAACGGGCGATGTACTCAACCAGCACACGATCGCATTGTTGTTCCCCGGGGTTGCAGGGGAGATTCAACGGAATCTTGCGCGGCAAAATCATAGTATTCACGTATTTCAGCCAGCCAATCACTGGCTTGAGACTCTTACCCACAACAATAGTAAAAGAACTGAAGTATTTGCTCGTTTGATTAGAAATTATCGAAAACTCCAAAAGGTTCTATTCGTTCGAATTGCCCACTGGACGTCCTTCACGACTGCGCGCGAGGAATGCTCAAACTGGTTCTTGGAGTGCATTCACTAGAAGCCTCTTCTGGCCTTCTGCTTCGTCGCCTTCACATCTACCAATCTCCTCCCATCCTATTCATCGTAATCGATTGTCTCCACTCTCCCGAAATCGGCGCGCTTTTAACCTCCAATTCTACTCTAACTGCGTCGCCGGGACTAGCCGGAATACGCCGTCCTCTTCTCCGTGCCTCGCCTGGCTCGCCGCATGGTCCTTCGATGTCCACATACTGTATTTTTGCATACTTTTGTTCTCTTCACGAAACGAATCTTGCATGATTGAAACTTTGTTGCCTGTTTCCAGTGATCATCACCCTGACATATTCATCTTCTTAGGAAAGAGTGCAAGAAATTTTTCCGCGCAGGATGCCTTAAATCAATCCCTCACCACATCGACCATGTTGTTGTGCTCGGTTTCTTTATCAATCTTATCAGGATGTGTCTCCTTCACGTAATAACCCTAAGTATCTTTGGAGTACACTACTCGAACTGATTGTTCTTCTATCGAGTTGAAAATCCATGCATTGTAATTTCATCAGCTGTCTTTTGGTGGGTCATTTCATCACGGTCAATTATTACAGGATCCCACTTTTCCATCGGCAGCTGTTACACGACGGCACTTCTGCTCGACGACACTGAGGTCTACCATCTTAGCGAATTTTTATAAAAACTATCCATACATCTAGTTCAGACAAGCTTTCAGCCTCGATCTCTTCTGACTCTTCTAGAAAGGTATCTAGACGACTATGCCTTATCATGAAGCGTCTCGATGTTTGGGATTACCCATGGATGTAACCTTTAGAAGAACTGCGTTTGTTGAAAATTATGAAACTTTGTTCCTTCATATACAGGTTGCTAAAAAAAAAAAGACCTTCACTCTCAGCACAGTGAATATCCGCTTGAATTCCTCAACGCACGTCGAGGATCTCTGGCCGCTGCATACACGATCTCCTCGCACGACATTCACACGATCGCCCATCGCGTGCCTCTTGCCCTCCCGCGGATGTTCACTTTTGCACTCACCCTCGCAATGGTAGAGAGCTATGTCGAGAAATCTCGAACCGATCTATCACTGCCTGCTCCCACAGTCCAGATAGCATTAATCACACTTCGCTAATATCAAATCGACTACCTCCAACTCAGTAATTAAGAGCACATTCTAGTATATCTCAAATCTACATGGCAGCCTTCTACAGCGACGACTCCAGAAGATTTTGC
Organism: Ostertagia ostertagi; assembly: GCA_036418205.1. Classification (NCBI taxonomy): domain Eukaryota; kingdom Metazoa; phylum Nematoda; class Chromadorea; order Rhabditida; family Trichostrongylidae; genus Ostertagia; species Ostertagia ostertagi. The sequence continues at coordinate 37,134 of MU868576.1, forward strand.
CACGGAAACATGGTTCAGTGTACGAGCTCAGCGAGGTCGCCGAGGTGCCATAGACGATTACGACGTCTCTGGTACGCTGGTCAAAAGCGGATTTGCACAGTCACAGCTAATGTCTCTGGGAAGCTATCCCACAGCTAAACCATTGAAGAAATTATGTAGCAGCTTCATGCCGGAGCGATTACCGTGAGCCTCGTTCAGCTCGACGGCGGCAGCAGAAGACGTTTTACTTTGAAGACCGCGGGGGGAGTGAAGGAGGGCTTGCTTCTGTTTACGGAGCAAGACCTAAGGAATATTCCACCGTGGAACATTCATTATCATCGGCTCCCTGTGCGACGAAAAGCTCGATGATGTGTGCCATGGGCAAAGTGTCGCTTTTTTTGGCCACCCTTGTATATTAAGCCACCATGTCCCACTCAGCTCCGAACCATCTAGCATTGTCATGTTCTCATTGATTCCCATGGTTCTTCAACTGACTATTCCGCATATTTACTGGTGAAGAGGAGTGGGTGGAGCGTTTCAAGAGATCCACAAGCGGCAGAGCCCAGCTTAACGATTGCGAGTTCTGACAGCAATGATAAATCTGGTCCAAATTCAATCCTTCTGAGTTGTTGACTGTATGCGAGGGGTTTTGCTCTGAGAACCACCACTGCTAACATTAGAGTCAGTGAAGAAGACAAACGTCGAGGGCTTGATGGTTACGATCAAACTGAAAACAAAGCACGACAAGGTCTATGAATTTCCTCTGCAAGTTGGGATCGAACGGCATCAGGGGATGTATTCCCTGATGCCGTTCGATCCCAACTTGCAGAGGAAATTCATTGAAAAATGGAGATTCTTAGACTGCCATTTCTCAAAGACTTATCCCGTCAATGGAACAGCTACTGCTCTACTCTCTAGCGCTCCACTGAGAAACTCTATTACGCTGGTGAAATGATCTCAAAATGACATCAGATCTTTCTTCGACCTAACAAATTCGCAATGGACAAGCCCCCAAAAGGCAGCCTTACTGAGCTTTCTGTGGTGTATGCAGCTAACCTGTAGTAATGGTGGTGTATGTTTGAGTGTGCAAGCACACAGAAATAACCAGAAAATTTCAGGAAAGAATAACCAAAAAAATCGAAACAATAGCCAATGGTTAAGCAGTTAGAGGTTAGCCTATATACACTTCTTTTTTCTGACTGTTCATAGGAAACCCTTAAGATTCTGTGATATACACTTACTAAGAAGTGTGTTTGAGACAAAAATTTCCGTCTCAACAATACCCCTTGACGGAACCTCAAGAGGACCCGCGTCTTCTATGCGAATGATCTCTTTCAATTTTGTTTTCTGTTTCCGGCTCTTGAAGATATGCTGTGAAAAGAATCTAACAAAAGACACCGGTAGCGCAAAATCACTGCCAGAAACAATGAGCTGAGAACGAGTCCAGCATAACATAGCTGCTGTTGTGATCGCAAGCCAGCAAGCAAAACCGAATGCTGACCACTTCCATCAAGCGTTCTTCCCTTTTTGGGATGTATCAGCACTGGAATCCCACCAAGACATTACCAGAGTTACACTACCAGAATCTAGAACTAGTGCTCAGTTCTCACAAACTTAAACCACCTAACGCGAGTAAGGGAGAGTAATGGATTAGATTGAGCTGCCGTTTGGGAGATTCGAACAGATCTTCCACAATAGAGAGAAACTCACCAAAGAGATCCGGTACGGAACTCTAGCGTAGTTCGGTGACGAGTGACCTTTTTTACATCTATGTAGCCGTTAAGCAGGAATTGAGAGTATATGAGTATCACTTTTGAAGTGACAACAACAACTCCTTCACGTAGGCGGAGCCGAGCCGTCTAATCTTGAAGTAATGCTTGTTAATCTATCGTATATGTCCTCTAATGCAGTATGCGCTTTTAATTGCTTTGACGAACCATTGATAGTAGGCGATGAAAATAGTTAAGGTGATCGCACAACGAAGTACGAAACTAGGAAAGGAACACCCACCACAGTTTAAAGCGTGAAGACAACTCGAAAAAATAGACCGATCCGCTTGTTTTGGGCGCTCAAATGAAGCACATGGAATAACCCTCAAGGGAACATTGATGACACTGAGAATAACAAATTGGAGCTTTGTAGTCACCCAAAAGAAAGAAGATTGATTGTGTGGGAAATCGGTTGATGCTTCATACGTTTTGTTACTTTCATCGTCAGTCCACTCCACGCATAATTTTTAGAGATTTGAGCCTTGATAAACCAGGCCATCAAATGTTAAGAAGTCATTGCCGTATCGTGAAATCAGACCATGCGAAGTGCAACGGGAGTTTGGAGAGGGGGGAGCAGCCAGCGGCTCACGGGGGTACGCTTGTATGTCCTTTTCTAAAATACAGCGTTTTCGGCTTTTTCACACGAGTTGAGTAACAACCATACCCTTCCCTAGATTGGCTACATTTCTCATGACCCACGGATTTTTCGTTTCTACCCCACATCGGTTGGTCGTGGAGAAGCGGAGCGGCGTGACACTTCCTTTAAACTGGCGCCAAACATCGCCAATGTCAAAAATGAAGATCACATTCCTAATCAGGGCCTCAAAGAGGCTCCATAAGGGTGAAGCAGTTTTCTTTCCAAGTCTGCGTTTTCCTGCATTTCCGCATTTCTACCATCACTATAGCGCATCGATTACAGACTTGGTTGGCCTTGATGGCGTACGATCCAGGTTTCGATCTCCTTAACCATGCATGAAGTAAGTGACTCCAGTTGCCTTTACACAATTTTCTCCCAACAAACAAAAGAAAAAAGTTACGTAGAAGGGAAAATGTCCGTTCAGAAGCGCACCCATGCGATTGAAGCAATCCCCGGCTAGAAGAATAGAGCTGATCATGAAGATCTTATATCTGTCATTTTCACACCTCAAAGTGCGCAACAAATGCGCCATGGCGTTGCAAATGTTACAATCACTGGTGTCCGTCTGTCTGGCTCCTTATTACTCACTAAGCATCGGCCGTGCTTCTGCGCTTTCTGGTACAGCGTGCTCTCGCGTGTTTCTCTCCTCGCCGCATTGTCTCTCTCCGTTTCACCAGCGCTTCACAAAAAAAGGAGGTTCATGATTCAAATATTCCAATGGTTCCTTTTGCTTTTTCTTCACCGCCGACCTTCTTTGCAATCTCATTTCCATTTTCATTTTCTCCGCCATATCACGGCCGGCTACACAAGAGAAAATTAGTGTTCTCTATAGTGCTTTTTGCTTTCGCCCCTTCGTTCCTCACTGCACCTTTGCCTAATTTTGTAACAAAACAACACATCATTTCGATTTCGGCTCGTGTCGATTTCGGCTCGTGCCTTTAAGTGTGCGTTTAAAGGCACACATTAGGCGAGCTCGCCTGTCCCATCACGGGGATAGTAGACAGGCGCACAAGCGTTAATGTTGCACCCCTTTTGCAGCTTAAAAGTGCGCGAAGAAGACGCTAGGAGCTCGTATGACCCGCAACCAGGGTCAACCCTATTGTTCGTACTTTTTGGAATTTATTTCACGACCCCCCCCCCTTCATGGGCGATTCGATATGACCCCCCCGTATTGTGTATGTGGCATAAGAATAAATTTCCTTTTGTGTGATATGCACACAAAAGGCCACGTGAAACATATACGGACACATTCAAAATATGGAAGTTATTTTAGCGGACAGAATGTGTCTAAAAAAACTGGTCTCATCCACTAAGGGAGGGCATGTGGTGCTGCAGTTCTTGCCGAATACAGAAATCTCATTTTTCGCAAGGGGATGGAGTCCCTTAGTGCGTGGACCATTTCGCTTGAACTTTTGCACCCACCCCAGAGCTTCCCTCTCCTGCAAAAAAGTGGTAACTTCACGCGACGTGAATCTTACCGGATGAGGCCCAAAATATACCGATAGGTGCAATAATAGGTGTAATAGTATAAAAAATAGAGGGAGCAAAGGAATGGAAATGCGTATTGATCGCGTTTTGAGTGTGCTGAATGGCGCCCATTGGCGTCCCGACGATGGAGCGCGTTTGCTGACGGTGAATAGGCGACGAACGGGGGTCCAAAATCTAGATGAATTTTTCTTCGTTGAGTTTCAGGTAGTTCGGAAGAAAGTGGTGGTTTTCGGATCAGCGAGGCTCAACCTTCCTAAGTTAACCTGATTTGTTCTCAAAGACTTTGAAATGACTAAGTTATTAAGCAAAAAACAAAATTGCAATACATTTTTTACTTCCCCTTTCTAGGGCTGTAACTTCCTCCATAGTCGAGCTTTTGCGCCGAAGTGATTTGATTTGAAAAATTCAAATTATTTTATCCTCCAATCATGTCTGAATTTTCTTCGAAAGTTATTTTAATAAAAATTTAGCTAGTTGGAACTTTTTTTTTTCGTGCAAATGCGACTTTTCAACCTTCAGACGATCATAACTTTGTTCAAAGGCATTCATTCGGTAAGCTGAGCACGGTATGACAAAATACAGGGTTCGAGTTTTGTGAAAAGTACCCGAACGTTCCTAAAAATTCAGCAGTCCAAGGATTGGTCCCGTTGGGACTTTTTTGGAGGGGCATTCTTCAAGCCATTTTTTTTGAAAACACGGGTTTTTTGGTTTCACTGGGCGTAACCTCCAGGGAAAGCAATTTCTTATTGAACATAGGATGTGTCAGAAAGCTTCGAGCATGAGTTGCAGTGGCATACCCTGCCTTGGTGTGCGCCACGCCTCGGCCGCGCTTCCGATTTGTTTGAAAACTCATTTAGAAGGAAACATGGGTTTATAGATGCTCTGGCATGGTGCTGGTGTTTCTGCAAGCCTTGCCCATGACTGCGTCTATGCGTGGAGAGGGCTTTGCATAATTGCCTTAAAGGAATCTTGCGCGAAAAAATCATGATTCTATTTCAGCCATGAATCACTGGCTTGAGACCCATTATCCACGATAATAGTGAAAGGAACTGAAGTATTGCTTTCGTTTTGATTAGAAATTCGAAAACTCGAAAAGGCTGCTACGCGTTCGAATTGCCCACGGACGTCTTTCACGAATGCTGCCGATGGGGATGCTCAAACTTGGTTCTTGGAGTGCATTCACTAGAAACTCTTTCTGGCCTTCTGCTTCGTTGCATTCACATCTTACACTTCTACTCCATCCTATTCCATCGATCGATTTGTCTCCACTCTCCGAAATCGCGCGCTTTAACCCGATTCTCTCATTGCGTCGCCTGGTACGTAGCCGGCCGAAAGCCGTCTTCTTTCCATGCCTCGCCTGGCTCTGCCTCCCGGTCCTTCGATGGTCCATAACGTGTAGTTTTTGTACGTTTGTTTCTCTTCAGAAACCGAATCTTCATGCGTGAAACTTTGTGTGCTATTTCCAGTGATCACAACTGACATATTCATGTTAGGAAAGAGTGCAGGAGTTTTCCGCGGAAGATTCCTTTAAACCCACTGCCGGCCACCGAAACAGTACGACCCCCTCCCTAAAACCTGAACCAAGAACGACCCCTCGTTGGTACTTGTCCCAACATAGGGTTGACCCTGCCCGCAACCCACACCTTCGCTCGCAAGCCTCACCCCCCCCCCCGCTGTCGGTTGCCGCGTGGCACTGCTTGAAGAGCGCAGGCGCATTTGAGGCAGCGCTCCCAATGCGGCCTAATGTCATTGGCAATGGAACAACTGGAGCTGGGTTTGTGAAGTTCGTCCAACGCTCTGTATCCTAAGGTGGAATGTGGCTGACACAGGGGGGGGGTCTCTGTGCGGGGCGCAATCGATGGTCTCGTTTGCTTTCCTTCTCTTTTCCAGACCAACTCTCACTTCCAGCTTCATAACTGAACGTTTTTCCACACCTCTTTTATCCCGAATCTTACCTTCAACTCTTGCCTTTTTTTAGATTGAAAGCTTCTTCAATTCAACAAAAACTCGTTCATATGGAAAGTTGCTTCTGCACTTAACCTCCCAACAGACCTCTAGCAATCTCAACAGAAGCTCAGCATAGAAAATATGTTAAGCTAATTTGGGGCGAAGTTTTTGATGAAAAAGCAGTCCAAAGTGATGAAATGAATGAAAAAAATGAAAATGAAAAGTTCAAGTTAGAAATCAATGCAGAGGTGGTCAGTGGGGCAGGCATGGAGAAGAAACCATGAGAAACGGCTCAGAACTCGCGAAATGTAATCCCTCCTTTGTCCGTTGATGCAATTTTCATTGGTCCGGTCCCCTTTTACGCTAATGCTCTCTCTACTACTCTACGGAATCAGAAGACAAGGGGTTGGGCGCGCCGCGGCACTAGCGGCGCGGGTATGACCAGGGTCAAGCGAGGCGTCGAGGAAAATTTGGAAATACGACCCCCCCCCTCCCTCTGCCGGAGGTCAAAGTCCATAAAACAACCCTCTTCAAAAGCCGAACTATGAAAAGGTTGTGTTATTCTCCCTCAAAACTAACTGCTCATAAAAAAGCCGCTACCCCACCGTCCACAAAAAAATTTAAGAAGTACAAAAAAGAAAAGTCAAAGAATGATCACTATTGATGAGTCCTACCAAACGAGCAAACGAGAAACAGACCAAAAACCGACAAACTAGCCACTAAAAATGGCATAGTATGACAACATCTGTCCTTTATTTATTTCCTCCACAAGACTTACCAAATTCTAGTTTTGAACAGATTGTGGTTCTCAATTTCCACGTAGCCCTTCAGTTGAAAGAAGCTTTTTAACCCGCTTCGCGCAGATGTGTGTTGACTGGACTTTGGCGTTGACCGTGAGCAGCTTATTTACTATTGAAATTTGAACAAATATCCAATGATTATAACTTTCTTACAAATATGACGAATTTCCAATCTGAAAGAGATTTGAAGTTTTGTGAAGAGCTTTTTCTAATCAGTATAGAATTACAAAAAAGTTATAAGAAATAACAAATTTAGGTTAATTAACGAGGAAAATTCGAGATAAGCACGAGTTTTTACACTTTCCGAAGCAACCAACTTGCTTCATTTTCGTCAAATTCGAAAAGTTATATAGGGCAAACAAAACTCAGAAAGATTTTCTCTACCAAACCGTTGCTAAAGCAGCTCTATACGTCCAGTATTCAAAAAATGGCCACGTTGAGGATTTCTGTAAAATTAACGAGGAAAATTTGTGATGAGTGCGAGTTTTTTTAATTCCTAAAGCCATAACTCCGTTCAAGCTCATCCAATCCGAAAAGTAAATACGCCTTCATAAACTAGAAGATTTGCTCTATCAAATCATTACTAGAACTGCTTCAAACGTCCAGTATTAAAAAAACGGCTACGTTGAGGATTTTCGCACGAGTACCGCCGAAAGGTACTTTTTCGCTACACTGACACTATTTCAACGGCTGTATATCCTTTTAGGGGCGATTATGTACTAAAGTAAGAGCAGTCTGGAATGACTGTTTTTCTCTCTATAAGAAAAGTGATTGATTAGCGTTTCTCAAGTTTAAAGTTTACATGTTTATAAATTTACCCCGAAGAGTCCGTTAACGCAATTTTGAATGGGGTAAACCTCCCTGTAAATGCGCACGGACACTTTCAGAATTCTCTCGGTTGCTTCTGAATTGAGGTTGTTTGTCCAAGGAGCCGTAGTTGGAGCGCGCGCAACAACTAGACCTTTCTCGGATGCGCCGTGTACCTAACATCCCTTCCGATTCGGGGTCTTACTTGAAAGATGAAATATCTCTTGGAAAGCGTGCGAAATTCAGATTCTTTTACTTTGTGGTGATAAAACACTGAAGTAACTATGAATTACCGGACGCCTCAGAATCACGAAAATCTTGTGTGGGTGAAATATCATTTTCATTGGAAATCCTCTGGCCTGGCATCGACTCATCCTTGATATTTGTCTTTCGACGGTGATGATCCCACTGCATCAGAACGGCTCGATCTCTCCCACCCAGCGGGCCAATACGACCCCCCCCCCCTGCGACGTGTCGAGGATTCCTCAACGCACGCTTGACCCTGGGTATGACCCTGCTAGGCTGCGAGAGGCATACCCTTCGCTGGGAAACGCGCATAGTTCTGCACCTTTGTGGGTCCGCCTTCCGATTTCCGTATTCATCTACAGAATGGCTGAAAGCGCTTCGAAGGAAAGCAAAACAATAAAGCTACTTATTTTGCTGCAGTAGATGAGCTCACAATAAGGAAAACAGCCATAGGTTGAAGACGAATTAGCCCACAAATCATAGATAGATTGTTAATGCAATTCATTAAACACTTAAGATACTACACTGCGTTTCATAATTATAGGTCCACCGTAAATTTTTGCTACCCCAAAGTTGCTGGGTATTTTTTGGAAACGCTGCTATCACCATTAAGTTCCTCACCACGGAAAACCTCCATAGTCTTTTCTGACGAAGTTCCCCTCTCAAGTAACCCGATTAACTTTTTCGGAACGAATTTTCACCGTTTCATTGATATCGGGCCATTCATAAAATGCTCCTATTTCTCGTGGTCTGTGGAGGGAATCAGGGAAGCGAGGATATATGTGAGCTCAGTCGATATCGAGTTTACCATACCTCCTGTTACTCGCCTCTCCTCCCAGTAACAAGCTCAAGCCAGAGCACTTACTGAGGTCGGATGGGTGAGGAGCAGAACTGCTTCCCGTGCCGGCCTGCTCATACTGCATAAGCAACTATGATCGAAATCCTAGCTAGTGTTGAAAGAAGAGTAGTCCTAGTCGATGAAGGCTACATTTTATTCTAGATTCAAGAGGAATTGGGCGTCTTCTGTCGAATTGTGCAAGGAGCCTGAATAAAGTCCGTGCTGAAATGCGGCGTTTGTGAGCAAAATTAATGTGTGGTGGGTGAGCCAGCATAGCGAGAACATCTTCTAAAGATTGATGAAATGCGTTCCAAGATTATCGGAGCACTACAAGTTCCCACGTCTCCATTTCTCCGTGGAAAACGCCGCAACCAATTGAACGAAAATATGGCTGCTAAGACTTTTCACGATCTTGGACTCTACCTCCTTATTCCGTGCTACAGGTGACCTGGGTTCGACGTTAAAAAGTTTGTTCTAGGTAAATCTGACAGAAAAGGAGGGTACAGGATGGTCCCGTGAAAATCGCAGATGGTTTTAATGTAACGTGATTTCGGCGGAGAATCCCTTATGGTTCGAGGCACCTTTGAACGAGCGATTGGCTGAGCTTGCTTTTGTTTCTTTTCATGAAAATTTCATAGGTATCGTGAAGTTCTTTTGGAGCGACTTTTACCATTTCTTCGACAACAATCCCCTCGATCCTTGATTTTTACGCACGATGACGCGGCTGTACATTCTGGCCCCTCTACGCCAGATGGAAGCGCAGGAAAAAATGTGGCACTTATCTGGTGGTCACCATATTATCTGAATCAGATTCCAATGGAAAATCATTGGACATTGGCTTACTCACCCAGGGTTCTCCCTTCCTCAAAAGCCTAGTCCTGATCGTGATTTAACCATTGGAAGGGCGGGGAAGAGTAGGAAATAGGCGCTAAATGGCGCCAGCTTCAAAAACTAATTTCATTTTCATGATCAGGACATCAAAATACTTCTATAGGAAACATTTCAACGCGAAATAGTGCAAGAGGCGGAACACTCCCTACTTGCGACTCTCTAAATTTCTATCAATCAGTAACACTGTCATCTTTTGAATGTCAACAGTAGGTGGCACATTTCACAGGGCTATGATGTGATGAAGTTAAACGTGTTTGACTATATTTAGCAAATGCGTCACTCGTATAAAGAAATTACCTATACTTATGACAGATTTAATTGTATTTGTGATAGAAGTATTCATACTCACGTCTCCCTTCGAAAAACGGCCATTTTCAAAGAGGACTATGCCAGCCATCTTCGGATTAATTTCTGAACTTTTATGTTGTTATTTCAGTTGCTTGCCCAACATAAAACCTGCCGAGTAGAAAAACAACAACTACATTACATTCAACAAATTCAGCCACTTACAATGTTGTCAGAGTCTCACGTCTTTGCAGACCGACGCCCTTACTTCTGGGTTCTTACGAACGTACGTGCAGGTTTTTGCCTAATGACCACCTGCAGTGGCAATCTGTGACCTTTTTTGATATTCCAAGTTTTGTGAGTAGTGCTTTATTAAGGACTTGAGCACATTCAATGGTGGAAGACTTGCTCGGTGAAGCTATCAAAGATTTGAGTGTTTGGTCACCCTTCATACTTCACTAGTTATTAGCGTTAAAATAAAATATTTTAACACGTTGACGACATCGCGCGTTTTGGCATTTTTGGCCGCGTGGGACCAGAGCGGTTCTGCGAGCGCCGCCGCCTCACAACAAACCTGTGGATTTTGAGCTTTAAATACGCAATACTTCGATGCGACAAATTTCACTGATATTCGGTGTGTCAAACTTATTGGAAGGTACATATGTGAAAGTGCGGTCGAATGATGTGTTACAGCATTGAAAAGGCAAGTTTCACTTACTTTTGCTTTAGTGATTTCAAAATTATTTTGGACGTGGTTGTTTCGGTAAAAACGCATATATTGCCACACGAGTAGACTTGTACTCACTTCTAATATTCTTTTTTATCTACATGTTCGTGTTAATGAAGAGAAAACGAGGAATGAACTGAACGGATATTTTCGTACGGTCCGAAAAACCTCTGCCAAATAAGAATATTTGGTCATTCTATAAGCCGCGTGGTTCTTGGTTATGTTGTGGTATGGCCTAGAAAATGAACACGAAAAACCTGGGCAAAATACCGCGTTCAAGAAAAAACTGAATGTAAAGGGTGTGGCAACTGTAGTTGCCACAATGTCCATCGCGGCGTGCAAAACGCGGCAAACCTAGTTGCCGCGCTGTCGTCAAGGTGTTAGAACGCGGAAGCTGTTGGATTAGCACACTCCACAAAGAAAATGGGGGTGCGCAGATGACTGAAAATAAAGTAAAGCAAAAAAGATGACCGATGACGTCTTTATGGCTACTTTCACACTTTGCGCCGTTGCGGGCGTTGCGGAGAATGTGCTGACGGTGCGGACGCTGCGAAAGCGTCAACGCACGCATTGGCGCATAACACGTACTTGGCGCACAGACGGTGCCTGTCGCTCAACCAATTACATTCTTATATATGTATTTCATTCTTGTATGTTTTCATTGTGTTCTCATTGTTGCTTTCGCTGGTGTCTTTCTAGAGCGAAGTTTTTTGACTTATTGGTTTTCTATTCCAGTTAGGGGGCATCATGATGCAGTTTCTCGGCGAACTAGAATGAACTAGAACATTACAGATTTTCACACATGTCAAGTGCCTTCACTTCGCACTCCGTATCTTGGCTACGCCCCCCCTGGCTCGAAGTTACCTCAGCTTTTTGGAAAAACCGCATCACTATGCCCCCCTGACTGAGATAGACCCCGATTTATTGTTTCACAGCTGTCTCTAAGCGGTTAGCCTCGTGCACTTGCGTGTGAAACTGGCGGTGAGCAGACCAGATGGGTTTTTGAAAGTATGTGATGGGAAATACGTATACTCCTTTCGCCTCAGGAAAGTTTTGTTCATAGCTCAGCACTCTTGTGAAACATTAGCAACGCGAAGCGGGGCGTTCCAACAGGAACAAAACAATCGAAAATTAATTGCTGAAGCTTTCAGCTCTGCGGTCCACTGCCGATGTCGACTAATCGGCCCATCATGTTAGACGTGTTACTGATAAGCTATGGCGAATATATCACGAAATGCTGAGTTAGGGCGAAAGGATGCTGCTGCAGCGTAACTTGTCGCGCTAAGCGAGAGGTACGGGTTGGAGCCCCGCCTGGCGCAAAAGTTTTATTCATTACTCAGCATTCTCTCATGAAGTAGTCTTCTTATAGCACAGAGGAAACGGCACCATGGTACCAGACCCAACGACTCCACCGGGAATCTGTTTGATGGTATTAACAAAAGGCGAGATTGGTGTAGCAAGATGGCACAACAACTGGAACGACTCTACCACCAGACGTGCCGTAGCTCAATAAGCGGAGGGATCACTTCAAGTATGCGGCAAAAGACGAGTCGCCCAAGCTACAGCGACCAGTATCAGGCTCTAAAACAAGTTTTCATTGTGGATCTGTGGATGTTGTACGCAGAAACGCCTCCTCCGCCCGTAGTGAGAATCCGTTCAATCTACCGAGTGCACATTGTCAAATGTTGATCTCTTTGCTGTTGTATCAGGTTACGCAGAAATTAATGCCAGTTTTTGACACTTAATTTTGAAACAACCTATACCAGCACAGCGCAAAAATTAACAATTGAAAAACCGCTTAGTGTACACATCGTCGCAAACCAGGAACAGGTGCAATTCTCCCAGTTGCATAAAAGTCTAGAGTTCTGGAGCAGACGAAACCTTTGAAGTCAGTTCATATCTGGACTTGATTAGTAAAGCACCTCATCAAGAAATTGTTGGAGCTTGTCAAGAAGTGATAGTCTATGAGGGAGAGGTCCGACAAACATGAGTGAAGCAAGGCTTTGTACCCGTCCGGGTTTTTAATCTCAGCCTCACCTTGAATTGGCAAATTTTCGATTTGGGAAGATGGAACCCCTCAATGTGGCCCTACCACTAAGCCGACCCTCTCCGATTGTCCAACAGGACAACTCTAGTCGGATCTCACACAAACCTCGACAAAAGGTGATTCTTGCGCAAAAGAAGCGCTTACAACAGACTACCCCGACGACTCCATTGCATGTCCAGCTCGTAGGAAATCCATTGGTCCACCTTCTCTTCCCTATTCTGAGCACTACACCTAGAAACACTGCAAGCTTTCGGGGTGATCGAGCGCAAAATCACACTAGCGACTTTTCCCATCTTGCTGATCGAATTCGCCACAACGAAGCTATTCGAGGCGGTGCTAAAAACACTTCTTTTGATAGAACTTTTTTGATTACACACTAGTTTCATGTTTCGAGCTATTTTCGCTGTATTTCAACCGAGATGGAATTCGTAGGAGTGATCTAGTCAAATTTGTTGGTTTAAGGCCTTCATTTCTAAGCTGAAGTTTTACCGAAAATTTGAGCTAGTCTAACATTCAGATAAACTGCGAGGAAGTACGAGAAATGAACTTTGTGACTATATTTAACAACATAGAATTTGTTGCCAAAATTTGCACGGAAGAAGCAGCGTCACAAGACTGTTAATTTCTAAACAACCCAACTGTAACTACTAGAGGTGGTTGTTCTCCGCTGCATGTAGATAAGCTTTGAGTTCTACAGCGTAGCCCTTGTTATACATATACCAGACGATCCATTTTCAGTCACTCCCACTCGTCGTTGTGTGGCAACCCACGCACGCGCGTGCCAGCGGGCGTCAAAAGTGCATCAGTACTGCGCGAAAAAAAAGCACACCACCTTCGCACGTAACCGAATTTGATTAGCACGCTGACGACAACACGCGTTTTGGCTTCTTTGGCCGCGTGGGACCGGTGCGATTTTTCGAGCGCCGCCGCCTCGGGTCCTTCAGCGAATTTCGCGTGGTAAATGCATGAAACATGATTGATACAATGTTAGAGTAGTATTTTTCGGTGCGTAGAAACACCTCAGAGAAACAGTATTGGAATTTTGATCAAAATACGGATGATATAATAGTGAAAAAGCAAAATTTGTCAGAACCAGGTGCAATGAACGTCAAAAGCAATTTTGCATTGATTGTTGCAATCAAAACACATACAGTAGCGGTCAAAAGTCTTCGCCGGAATTCTTCTTCGACTGTAGCTCTTTTTCTGCTGAATTAAATCAGTTCAAATTTTGATATGTTTTGGAGACAGCCCCACTTCACTTAAACAGCACATTTGTATCGGATGGAGAAAGAATTAAGAATGGAAAAAATCATTTCACTGGGAACTCTCAAGTATGTGCAAACTCCAGTTAAGTTCCAAGTCACCGTAGAAAGCTTCTAATTCAACAAAACGATTTTACTCATGATGAACAACATTGAGCAGATCCGTTAATAACGTTCTGACGTCGCTGAACTCTAACAAGGGCTAAGTAAGGAATCAGTCATTGAAGACACTGTCTACTAAGGCAGCTTCCACCACTTTTCTTAAAATTTGACGAGTATCTCGCCCATAGTTCCGGCTCTTATTTTACCAAAGGTATCAGTACTCTTTCCCATAATGTTCCGACGGTGTTCAGAACATGGGTGTGAATTGTTCCTTTCTTCGAAAGCGCGCCATGCTGGTGAAGCCACTCCTTCACAGTGAAGGTGTGATGGTCGCACTAATTCTAGAAGGCGAGCTCCGTCGCGGGCAACTGTCATACACGTGGATAAGAGCTCCTTCTAGAACCCAACTGTATAGGCTGCCTTCACATGATTGCGAATACTGCTAAGTTAGTCGGCCGTGAACTGGTCGGGGGCGAAATGTGCTTACGCAAACCTAAAGTGGAGATCCCCATAGGGCTACAACGTCCTGCGGACCAACGAGAGTAAATTCAAGATGTTTGCCGGCGACTGGAATACGAATGTGTGGGGTCCTGAGGAAAAACGTTCCGATCCAAGGAATTAGCTGCCGTATGTAAAACTTGGCGGAGGCTCGCGTGTGGTAGTCCGTAAAAGAAATTTTACAACTGCACAGGATAAGAGAAGTGGTGAATGCCGACGTATCGGATAGATTCTGGAAGGAGTTTCGTATCCGCTCGTACGAAACTGTGCGTGACTGAGTTCGCCTTCTAGCTATAGAACCACCAAAAGCATCGCCCCTTTACTGTGAAGGATTGGTTTCGACAGCATGGCGCGCTTTCAACGAGAGGAACAATTCACACCAATGTCCCTAGCGCCAGCGAAACATTTTGGGAAAGAGTAGGGATACCTTCGGTGGAAAAATAGAGCCGGAACAACTGGGCGAGAAACTCGTCAAATTCAAGAGAAGTGGAGGAAGCTGCCCTAGCAGACAGTGCATTCAATGACTGATTCCTTACTTAGGCCTGTTAGTATTTCAGCGAGCCCAGAAGATCATTAACAAAGTATTGGACTTCCCAGTGTTATTCTCATCATGCGTAAGATTGTTTTGTTGAATTAGAAGCTTTTTACGGTGTATTTGAAACTTACTTGGAATTTGCTCATACGCGAGAATTTCTAGTGAAATGATTTTTTCCATTTTTAATTCTTTCTCAATCCAAAACAAATGTGCCGTTTAAGTGAAGTAGGAGTGTCTCCAAAACATATTAAAATTTGAATTGATTTGATTCAGCGGAAAAAAAGTTACAGTCGAAAAACAATTCCGGCGAAGACTCTTGACCGCTACTGTATGTATCTTGTCATCCTTAAAGTTCCTGACTTATACTACCCTTCAAATATCCACATTCATGAAAAGAAAAATGAAACACAAAAAATCGACTAGACTGACGATTTCGTTCGGTTCAGAAAACCTCCTCTAATTTGGAGCATACAAGACCATTCTAAGGCGACTATGTTTACATCTATGCTGAGGTTTTCTCCATGGAGTGAATACAAGAAGCCTAAAAATGAGTCACGTGTGTGAGGAAAGAATGAGTGCACTGGGTGCAGGACACTTACATCCCGCGTTGACCGTTATAGCCCAAAGTGCGACACGTATGTGTCCTGCGCTGCCGTCAACGTGTTAAGTCCATTTAGTGCAAGTTGACCTCATTGTCGCTCCCGGTGGTCTTTTTTTCGCGGAAGGGAATACCCATCGATAATCAAAGTGATACAGAAATCTCAAGCCTTCAGAAAATCGTTGGGCTTATCCTGAACAAAAGAATTGCTGCTTTTGGGCGGGCCTCCCCGTTAATTCTCACCCAAATTTCGTCGGCACCGATGGTGTATACAAAGAGTTTTCGCATACAGCAACGATAAAGGGCTTTATGAAAGTTTCCACTTTTTGAATAGAGCAACCTCGCTTGAAGGAATCTTTCACGGAAAAATCATCATTCTATTTCAGCCATTCACTGGTCCGAGACTCATCATCCACGATAAGAATGAAAAGAACAGAATTGCATTAGTTTTGGCAAAAGAATTCAAAAACCCGGAAGGGCTGCCACACGTTCAAATTACCGCCGTATATCTGTCACAAATGCTAGGCCTCCACTAGAAACTCTTTCTGGCCTTTTGACTTATGGCATTCACATCTCACCCTTCTTCTCCTTCCTATTCTACCGATGATTTGTCTCTACTCTTCAAAATCGCACGCTTCAACCCTATTCTTTCATTACGTCACCCGATACGTGGCCGCCCCAAGGCGGACTTCTTTCCATGCCCGGACTTTGACTCAACGCCTTTTACCTTCGATTGTTCATGGAGTGTAGTTTTTGTGAGATTGTTTCCCTTCAGAAACTAAATCTTCATGCGTGAAACTTTGCTGTTTCCACTGCCCACAATTGATACATTCATGCTGAGAAAGAATGAAGCCGCGAAAGATCCCTTTAAAAAGGAAATCAACGGCAAAACATAAGTTTCGCTTCCCTGGTTTTTAAGTTGTTTTTTCTTGTGTCACGCCCTCACCTGAACACATTTGAAATGCAGAAGCGGTCAAAATTTGGAAACGTGTTCGCATGATCTCGCGCGGCTAATAAATAACGCAATTGGCTCGAATCCGCAATTTACACAAAATCAAGTCAGGAATACATACGATGTCCAGCATCATTTTCCAGAATCAGAAATTATAATTAATAGGATTTTCCTGAATAAAAGACGCGTTAAACTTTGGACATTTCCTGTTCCCCTCATCATTATCATTTCTACTATTCAATTTTGCTGCTTTTGTTCATACGTTTCGCAATGAATGCTCAAGAATTATTCCTGAAGATTTAACAAGATCAGATGAAAATGGAAAAAGACCTTGATAGATGGCACGAGAGCTTTACACTTCCCGACCGTGAATCGTGCTACTTTGCGCCGCACTGAAGAACAGTCTCAACGCCGTGATGAACTAGCCTTAAAAATTTCGCCATCGTAGGTAAGGCCTCGAAACATCTCATTGTCATGACGGCCTGAAGAATTCCGCCATTGGAGGTACCCTCCCCTTCAAAAAGCGAGACAGTGTCGGGTGCAAATCTTGCACCACAAGTGACGACTGCCTTCACAAAATGTTAATGTTTTCTGCCGATGAAATGATTAGCCTGTTGCACTTGTATTCTGTCAATTGCCACTAATTACAAGTATCATTCACCAAATTAGCTGTCACTATGAACAACTTCTAACAAGATTTACTTGGAGGCCGTCGTCAGTTGTGGTGTTTGTTCTGCACCCGACATTTTCTCGCTTTTTGAAGGGGAGGTTAGTTAAGCCGCTTTACACTTGATCACACCGCCTGCTTTCGAATGGTATGAGTTAGACCGCAATATTAGCAACGATATGTATTGTATAATAGGAACGAATGAGGCCCTTCAATAAAGTCTTCCTACCGTGCGTCAAATATTACCTAAGCGTTCTTTTATTGGAGGTTCAAAAAGACGACGATTCGGATCACGAAATATAATCAGAAATACCTATTCTTGAGACTCATTTGTCCATCTATCTAATGAATAAGCAGACTTTTGTAGCTATGCCAAGCAGACATGAAGCCCTGCGTACCAATTTTGAGTTTTCCAAAGAAATTCCCTGGCAAGAGAGGTCAATAGAAGTGGCTAGTGAGCAAGGAATGCGACCGAAAATCGTTTCTGACAGTATGTATTTGTCAGAAAATCGCAGAAAAACATTAAGAAGGATACGGAAATCTCTTACTCCAAATAGAAATGTTGGAAGCTGCGCAATTCTCCCTAGAGCAATGCTTCTAATTATTAGACCGATATCCTGTGAACTGCCAAGTGGGAAAATGTGCTTCATGACCCACACACGACGTAGAAAATGATAAAAAAATAGTAAGAGAATGAATAAGACAATGTATGTATCTACGTGACTTCTACGAATGCGATGATGCTTAAACGGTTCGCACTTGATTTGGCAATCGGAAACTTGGAAACGCCACCAGTTTAACAGAGCGTACCACCGGGCGCATGCACACAAATGCACACACATCACTCCAACACCCACGAGCTACATAATACGACCACAGATGCAAAAATCCGCTTTCCATGATTCGAAGGTTCAAGGAGTTTTCACGAGATCTTACCCAAATTCTAAATTTCAATATTAAAGTTGTAGGAAATATGGGAAGCTGATGAAGTAAGTTCTATTTTTCTTCAAAGCGTGTGTTCTAAGCTTGCTCAGCCTAATAGAAACTTTTCGCCATTTAAGAAACCTGAAATTGATTAGGAGTTCTTAACACGTTGACGACATCGCATGTTTTGGCATTTTGCACCTCGTGGGACAGGAGCGATTTTGCGACCGCGCCGTCCTCACCTTACTTACGCTTATTTTTTGTTAAAAATGCACAATAATTTGAACTTCATAGGACTATCTCGGCAAGGACGATCGCACAAAGGTTAAGTATATAAGTAGCAAAAGGTTTTCGTTTAGAAGAGCGCATAATAACCACGAAGATGTAAAAAAAACGTCACTTTCGCTGCGAATGAAATTAAAAGCATTTATATCTAAGTACTCCCATCACAAATATATTGAAACTCACAGAGTTTTGTTTCAACTAACTCTAAAATCTTTCATAAGAATATTGACGGCAGTGAAAGTATTATTAAGAATCGGAACGAAAGTTTTGTGCGTTCGAAAAATCTTTGCTTAATCAAAAGATACTTGACCACTCTAGCTGCCAAGTGGTTTATAGTCATGCTAATGTATTATCTATAGAATGAATACAAGAAAACCGAGAGGAAGGAGCGCAAGCACGATAAAAGTGAGTAGCATAGACTTGACGCGCTTGCGCGTCAGAATGTCCGATGCGGTGCGAAATTCTTGACGCGCATGCGCGTCAGCTTGTCGTCAACGTGTTAAGAATGGATTGAGTGCACCTAGGCGCGCCTTCTTCGACACAGACTCTGCCCCTCTCAGAGACCCCGCCCACACCCTCTAATTGCCTGAAACTTGGCGGGAATCATCGTTGCTGCTACAGTGCTGCCAAGCAGTTTTCTCACATCGAAGCTGTTGACCGTCGTAGTAAAAGATCAGGAAGAAGAGAATCAATGGTCTTTGTGCGATTCGATGCACATATTGTACAAAGGATGTAGAGGCCCTAAAGAAATGACTACGATCAGGTACACTAACCAGGTATATGCACCTGTGGAAGTGGGAAAGAAGGCGAGGTACGGCCTTTGACCGGAAGATAGTGCCAGTTGTTTTGTAGCCACGGCTAAGGCTCCACAGCCAGCGCAGGCCGCTGTCGCAAAAACCGACTTCCGCCCCAAACGTGTGGTACATCTGTTTCATATGCGACACCATCAAATGCTTGTTAATCGCTGCATTTGGGAGCGATCCGACGCAACCACTCAGGCCAGTGGGTATGTCCGGACCGCTAGCAACGCCCAATCACCAATGAATTCCCAAATCGCTCCACTCTCAGTGAATGTATTATATTAACTGCCTTTGATTTCAATACTTGTTTTGAGCCTAGATCCGAGTTAATGTAAAAGAAACAACAACCTAACCAGAAACGCATCCAACTTCCCACGGAACTTGTGAGATGAGATCCAGATATATCGTAGAGCCTCCAACAGGTGATTACAAATATGAAACTAAGAACTGCAAATGAACCTGCGAGCGAAGTTTGTGAGCAGCCAAATTTGCTGGAAAGTAAAGCATTACACTAGCCGACGCCGCTTCAGAGGCTCACCGAAGCAGTGGTGTGTGCCCTCGCTATTTCACCCTGGGGGTCATAAGCTTTCCTCCGTCGCGAGCGCAAATTACGAGAGCACTACCAGCTACTCCAAGGCGACTTTGAAAGCCCGGAGGCTGTGTAATGCTTTACTTCCAGCCAACTTTGACTGCTCACAACTTCCTTGGCAAGTTCATTTTGCAGTTTTAGTTTCCATATTTGTAATCAGCGTTTGAAGCTCTATCGATATATCTGGGTCTCATCTCAAAGTTCCATGGGAAGTTGAATGCCTTTCCTGGTAAGATACAACGTTGGACCGTACAGTATTGTTCTAGAGAATTGGACCAAATCTTCAATTTTTTTCAGCATGTTCAGCGGTATGGCGTCACCTGAACTTCCGTTCCTAAGAAACCGAGACCACATCAAAGAGCGGCCAATATCTTCCAGGGCAGACAATACGCCTTCCAATTTATGAAATATCTTTTTTGGAAGAAAAGAGCTGATACCTTTCGAAGCAAAGTTGTCACAACCAACAATTATTGTATTATAAATGTCATCAAATTATTGATTTCATTTTCATATCATATAATACACCCTTGATTATGCTATATATTGTCTAACTTATCATTGTTCATCGTTGGCATATAACAGCTTTTTACTCGCCCTTGCATAAGCTGCATCTTTAACGTTTTCAGGTGTGCTACTCCGGTGTAAATAGAAGACATCTGACGTTTTTTTTATAGGAGCTGTATGAATGAGGATAACCTCAGAATAAAAAATAATCCTTGCTGGATTATCCATATTATAGGAGATCAATGTGTTATTATGAGGAAATCCGCTTTTGTCTCCTTTCTTGCAGGACCATCTAGGGAAATTTCTTAGATTTTCTCACCTGATGTTTGCTCATGTCTGTTCCTCGTCTTTTCCAGTGACCCACCTGCAGCACATCGGCACGTTTTCACTTACGCGGTCTGAAATATAATTTGCATTGAATTTCTTAGCATATCAAAAAATATGCAGAGATCAGAAGCAGTGGGTGCGATGACCGAGAGGCGCAGCAGTTTTTTTTATACCATTGGTCTTCTTCATTGATGGAAGAACGGCGGTTGACTGCCCCTCAACTCCTTTTTACCAAGCGCGCTCAATGAGGTCATAGGATCTGCTCCGCCTCAGCCATCGTTTCCACTCACTTTAAGATGCTACGGGAAAACTTCGGCAAAACGGTGTTGAAAGGTAGAAAAGAATGCGAAAAACAAACGATAGAAGAACAATTTACCAGGTCTTAGTGTTAAGAACAACTTTTCATGTGCATTAGAATGATTGTTTCGAACCAGATCGTGAAGTGAGGAAGCACAGTCATAGAAAACTGAGGAAAACCTCACAGCATTCCTAGGAAACTTTGTACATGGATAGATGTCACGCGCAAGTGAAGGGGAGAGTGTGCACGAAGCTGTGGTAAAAAGCGCTAAGCTCAATCCGATTAAAATTCCACACAATCTGATCAGACGTCTCCCTTCTTGGAAATGTGTTATTTATTGTTGAAGTCCGGAGAGAACAGACATCTAGCTGAGCATTAACTCTTGAAAACTGCTTTTGAACCAAATACGTACACATTCAGAAGCAATCATCATGCCCATGGTAGAAGAATGCATGGCGCATCCAAAGGAATGCTTTTAGCGCAGAGCAACTTACACAGAGGAGTTTATCTTAAGAACTATGCAGCGACTGTTATAGTATAAGACAAGCTGGTCAATGGTAGACATGTTCTTTGCTATTTTTCGAAACTCGATTCGAACTCTCGACTAAATTTCTCAAGCCGTTTCCTTTCCCAAAGAAAAATTTTCCTCGTTCTGAAGGCCTGGATAAGATTATTCAGGTTCTCCTATCTTACCCGAAAGTTTCACCAAGCGGCATTAGGTCGGTTGGTGTAAGCTTCGGAGAGATGGGAGAAGCTGAGGGGTCTCCACGTCGAGCCCTGAGAGAAAGCAAAGCTTTCGTGATTTTATGATAGTCTGTGGGATGACGTCTAGCTGTGGAAAAAAGGAACTTGACCTTTCGTTCAGGCTCTTTAGTGTTACTTTGTGGGTAAGCATATTATTTGGGTAGAGTAAGAATTACCATCGAATTGACGTACCTCCTCCGAACCACATAGCCCAAGTTTCTCTTCTGGAATATCAGAAATGCCCTAGGATTCAGCAAAAAAGTAGAAGAAAGGGCAATGGTCAGGGTTGATTAACCCATCGGGGGTCAGGCGAATCTAACGAAAAGCACGCCACTCGTTTTCAAGAAACATTGTTGTTATAACAAAGCCCTAATCTTAGTGTTTTTTTACATAACCTACCATTATCCACAGAAAGCTATCGGAGAAGATGTTGTTCCGAAAGAACAAAAGCTTTCGTTTTCAAAATCATCGACTAATGAAACCTCAGGAAAAAAGCCAACGAGCGATTTTCCCGTAAAACAAACTTTTAGAATCGCTAAAGTTCATCATCAAAATCAGAAAGCTTCAACTGAGTGGTTTTTGCTCATGGTAGTCGGTTTTCACAGTAAGTTTGAATAATGTTATGATAAGTGAGCCCAAAAACTTCCATTTGCACTAAAAAGCCAGAAGGGCTTCACTTGAAAATACACATGATTAATTCAGCGTTCTTCTGGCGATCAAAATTGAATTTTTCATAACAAATTCACCCACTTCGGAACAGGAGAACGAAACGATCAGATTTCGTATGGACCATACAAAGATCTCCAAGCGTATTTGTCCAGGTACACAGCAAAAACTGAAGGTAACGCTATCGCCCGCGTGAAAAACAGAAGCACGTTTAGTTGCGAGAAGTGGAGTATAGCTGATGCATGGAGCTATTTTAGGGGCATAGTTTTGACAATAGGGATGCCATTTGATTGACGCACGGAAAAGGTGCTTCAAAATATAATAAGTTGGATGATAAAAATTGCACTTGGCTGGAACAAGCGTGTGCGCGAGAAAACATTCAAAAAAGGCAAAGAGGAAACACATAACGAGCTAAGATGCAAGCTGGAGCGAAATCATTTGTGGAGCCACCCATCGTTGCGGGTGCTGACTCATCCTTTTGATACGGTAACGAGAAGGAGAGCACCAATGGGGTGGGCGCTATTACTGAAATGTTGACTACTATTCTTGATATACGATTTTGACTAATTAAGTTTAGTTTTCAATCGATTTGACTTTTTTTTAATTTCAAAACCTCATGATGTTTCTATTTAGTTCAATCTTCGACTGTAGCTAGCAGCCGTTTGATGCGGGCAGGAGCATTAAGGCGGTAGAAGGACGTGTAAAGCCTCACTACTTCGTAAGAGCGTACGCTTCACCGTGAGAGCGTCACGTATCGTTCCATCAAAGACCAGGTCTTCATCCAGAATACGCACATTCCCACGCATCCAACATCGAATTTATCGTGCTACCCGCCTTCAAACCAAATTTGGTTTACGGTGTACTCATATTCCGTAGACTTAGCGAGCTACAGTTCCAATATAACGTTGTCATTTCGAGTAAGTCAAACTTTAAAAACATGACTGAACTGCTGGTGACTGATCATGAAGACTTGCAGCTTCATGATCAGTCACCAGCAGTTCCTAATATACGGTTCTCTGCGTAGTCAGTTCATTTTGTATAGCAAAGCTTTAACGTGAAACGAAGAAATTCTCCACTGCGAGAAGGAGTACAGCAAGTACAATTGGTCTTTTCAAGACTTCCGACTGTTCCGAAGGGAGACCACGTTAGCGCTGAGCGCCTTAGGGTAAGCTAATCTTGTTTGCAGAATCTCGAGATATTCGCATCACTTCCTCTTAAGATTGAGATTAAAGGGCAAACCAGGATCGTCATCAACAATCTCATGTCGACATCAATTTGCACACTTCCACTTATTTCCTGGAGATAATGTGATTAGTGATTCCAATGTCTAATAGTAGACTGAAGTCCGTTTGTATGTCTACAAGTTTGCAAGTATGTTTGTCGCTGTGTCCATCCTCAAAATTCCTCTCTTATCAGCGGATGTGATGGGGGTTGATGAGCCAACCACTAACAGAGGTGTGTCCACGCGCAGGACTTAGTGTATCTATATTTCGCAGCGGATCGTGGTAGCACCCACAACTGCTATATAAACTCAAACTCTACAAAGCACAATCTTGGTCAAGCGTGTGTGTTGGAGTCGCGTATGGAGGCGAGGAGTGTTGGTGAGACGAACTCGCAACTTCAAGAAGCTTCTTTGCAAGAGAATGAAAGGAGAGGCTGGCGGCGGAACGTGCCGCCAACAATCCGAAGTCCAACTTGTTGTTCAGTGGGTAAAACCACGGAAATTATACTACAAAAGTCTGGGCGAAAAGCTGGTGGTAGAAGTGGAGGCATCTCAAGGACTAGGATGTCATCCCACTCAAGACTTACGTTACTGACGTCAGTGAACCAATACATAGAGAGAAGACGATACAAAGTGGTACAATTTGAAATGGGTTGCTTTTCAGTATTAGTTCGTCCTTTGAAAAGAACCGCCGTAGGGTGCCCATGTTTTCGCAAAGGTGGAGGCACGGAATTTCCGTGCATGATACCTTCATGCGCCTGAAGAAGATACATCATAGTTTCTGCTGTTGCAGGGGAGAGCACTGTGCCAAGGGAGAAAGCCGACCTCGCCTTTAGTATTCTTCATAAAATAAAATCTTGAGTGGCCAACACAGCACGGCTGCCGCTTCATCAATATAGTAAATACTTGAGTAGAGTTCTAAAACCAACAACCTTGCTTCATGTTCACTTTATATTTATCTGAAGCACTAATGTGCAACAGTGCCTACTTTATTCAAAAGGACAACCTATAAAGTTCATGAAGTGTTATTAGAGATTTTATTTCTTGCAGCACAATACCTTGAAGATATGAATGTTTACATAAAAGCACACGCCGGGATAAAGGGATGCTTCTTCTCTAAAATAGGGGCTTCCATGAGAAAAGACAATGGAGAAAGCACTAAAGACCTTTGAGAACGTCCTAAATGAGGTTCCTTCTCTTTATTCGATTTGACGCATTGTATGATACACGACGAGTGTGTGTCAGATTGAGGGATAGTGATAACGCAAATAGGGGCGAGAAAGATACAGACAGAACATTACTACTAAGGAGCGAGCTTGCTAGCGTTTGGTAGGTCCTTATTGAAAAGGTAGGTTCAAAGAGAGGAAAAAATTGCAAAACGAGCTACTGCATCTTATAGAATCATGAGCATTAACCATAGAAATAAGGTTTGATTTTCTGAACGTCTCTATGACTGTTTTAAGGAAGAGAACTCGGTTCTGGGTCCTATTAGCCGTTGTAATACCTTTCGCTTTTTGGGGCGGTACAATTCAAGACAGGTAAGCGAACTGTCAAGGAAATTTTGGAAATACGACCCCCTCCTTCCCCAAAGGCCGAAGCCCATGAACCGACCCTTTTCAGAAGCCGAACTACATATGAAAAGGTTGTTTAAATCTCCCCCAAAACTGTTCATGAAAAAGCCCTGCTATTCCACCTTCCGCCAAAAAGTCGTTTAAGAAATACAAATGTAGGAAAAGTCAGAGAATGATCATTATTAATGAGTCCTACCGAACGAGCAAACGAAAAACGGAGCAAAAAACGACAAACTGTTCACTAAAAGTGGCATACTATGACAACATCACTTCTTTATTGATTTCCTCCGCAAGACTTACCAATTTTAGTACTACAAAGAGTATGGTTCTCAGTTTGAACCTCCACTTTCGGTAGAAAGAATGCTTGCAACCGCCCTAGCCAGCTGTGTGTTGATAGAACTTCTGCGTTGGCCTTGGGGCAGCTTATGTACTATTGAAATTTGAACAAATATTCAAATGATTATAACTTTCTTCAAAAAGAACGAATTTTCAATCTGAAAGCAGGTTTGGAGGTTTCGTGTGCAATGCTCTTTCTAATCAGTGTTAAAATTACAAAATTCATAAGAAATTACAAATTCGGATTAATTAACGAATAGAATTGAAAATGAGCACGAGTTTTTACACTTTCTAAAGCCATAAATTGCTCCATTTTCGTCAAATTTGAAAGTATATGATTTGCTCTATCGAACGGTTACTGAAAAAAATGGCTACTTCAAACATTTTGCAAAATTAACGAGAAAAATTCGTGATGAGTGCGAGTTTTTACGCTTTCAAAGCCATAACTTGCTTCATTTTCGTCAAATTTTAAAAATTAATATGGCAGACAAGACTAGAAGATTTGCTCTACCAAATGGTTACAGAAACTGCCAAATACGTCCATTATTTAAAAAATGGCCAGGAGGTCGAGGATTTTTGCTCGAGGACCGCCGAAAGGTACTTTTCGCTGCATTGGCACAATTTTATCGACTATAGCTGCTTTCAGGGGCTATTTTTTCAAAAGTAGGAGCAGATTTGGAATCCTCGTGCTTTTCTCTATCCGAGAGGTGTGAAAATGGTTTAGCGTTTCTCAACTTCAAAGGTTACATGCTTATGAATTCGACGCTGAAGGCCACATTTCTTGTTGAGTAGTGGATTCCTCCCTGTGCGCACGGACACTTTCAGAATCCTCTTGATTTTTCCTAAATTGAGATTTTTTCTTCAGAGCGCCGGAGTTGAAGCGCGCAACCAACTGGGCCCACTTTTTTGGGATGCACCGTGTGCTTCACATCCCTTCAGAGTCGTGGACTCATTTGAAAGATAAAATATTCCTTCGGAAACGTGCGGATTTCGGATTCTTCGATTTGTGTTTTGGTAAAACACTGAAGTAGCTAAGAATTGCTGAGCGGACACCTTGCAATCACGAAGACTGTGTGGGAGAAATAACATTGTTATTGGAAATCCTCTGGCCTGTCGACTCGATCTTTGATGTTTGTCCTCCGACGCTGATGATCCTAGTACATCAATCCGGCCGATCCCTTCCTCCCTCGGGCCAATACGACCACCCCCGCCCCCGCCCCCCCCCCCCTGTGACGTGTCGAGGATTCCTGAATGCACGCTTGACCCTGATTCAAGATCAGCCGTCGCCTTCGCCCTTTTCACGATTTTTGTGATCCCTCCCCCTTCCAGAGGTCCCTTTACGAATCCTTGCTGCTGTTTTGTCAGTAGAAAAGTAAATTAATATAAGACTGTGTAACTTAGATTCCTCAGGGGACTGCAGTTGGGTCGCGGAGTTAATTTAGGAACGCGCCATGCTTCCTCCAGACGGTGGAGGAACGGGGCGCCGCAAGAAAAGAATTTCAGACAAACACAACTTTTTTGAAATCATAAATTTTCTGATTAGGTAGATCTGGCATGTGTATGATGTCCGCTCTAGAAAATTACTGGTTTACTTCACAAGTTGGAGTGCTCCTGTTTTGAAGTGGGAAACCATCATTTCTAAGAAGGCGCACCTCCATCGTTTAGAGGTCATAGCATATAACATATGCGGCTTTTAGACTAGCTGTAAAAAAATTCAGAAGTCCCAAGTACTATTCATTTGAAAGGTATTAAATGTTATTAGGTCGATTACTTCGTTCAAAATTCCCTCGTTCGCTTTTTCGTGCGAATGTGGGCCTTTAATGACTATAGGTTATTTCTTTTTCATTTCTGTGGCAAAATTCTGGCATGAAAAGAAAGTGTAGAAATGGTCCTTTCTAAAAAACACCTAAACGTATCTCAAAATACACTCCTCGAAAAATTATGTACTCGCTTTTTCTTCTCCTAGGTTTTTGACCAGCAACTTGGAGTTTTCGAGATTTAATAGTAATAAGTTCCCTCGAAAATCCTGTTTTGTGGCAAAGGTATCTTTCCAAACTAAGAGATTTGTGCTAATACACTGCAAGAAAAAAAAAACTTGAAGAAGCTTGGACGAAAAAACCTGAGCTTTTCTGAAACTTCTATTTCAGCATGAGACTCAAATTGAACAACTTTTCCATCAGATCAGTTCTTTGAGAGGCGTTGCCGTTTTCTTCCAGCATTTCTATCACCCATTCACCTACCAGTTGCAGTACCCACGGGGGCCCCGGGCAGAGTCAACCCTGCGTTGCGCACTTCGCAACGGCACATCGAGAGATCCTCAACGCGCGCTGTAAGGGCGGAGACACAGACGGCTCGAGCATGCGAGTGTGAATGTCCGCGCGAGAGAACGTGTCTAATCGGGCGAAACTGCGCAACGTGGCCGTTGAAAACTGCGCAACGCAGGGTTAACTCTGGCCCCGGGTTTGTGATCCGCTTCCCACTGCATGAGCAAAATGTACCCTCGTTCGAAGAACTTGAACAGACTGTGATCCTGCGCCAAGTAGCTACAGGGGTCAACAAGAAGGCCATGTTCAAGACTAGTGCCACCCGTGACTCCTGTATACATGTTCTTTCCAAAAATACTGCTAAGAAAACGTGCCGAAGTTTTGGAATACGCAAAACATTGGCCTGCCTTCGAGAATTTAGGCAGCCACGGGAAACTGAATCGAACGTGGACGAGGGTGGGCCAGAATCAAGGTTAACGTAGAAATCTAGTGGTAACTAATCTGGTGAATAAAACCTGAAATGTGTGCCAGGAAGGTAATTTAGCGTCCTGAACACGAACAACATTTTTGATCGAATTCTCACTGTTTGCATAGCTCAGCTCACGAGTTGCTTTCAATGAGAGTATTTATGGTTGATTCAACAGAACCCTGCACCCCAATACATTCAAAAATGCATATTTTAAAAAAAAACTTCATTTTATATGATAAAAACTGCTCAGGAAGACATATTCTTACATCATTAATCCCATTGTGTTTCACTCACGCCTCTATAGCGTACGATAAACCATTCTCGAAAAGCGCTCCACATCCCAAGGGATCTGTCTTATGAGCCGTCCTTTGTCGCTGTGATTACACATGTCGCCTTCGATTGGATAGATGCACTATTTGATTAACTTGGTACATCCCACGAAGTTACCGCAAATCCGCTAAAATCCAGATTTCCTAAGCTTTCTCATCCCTTCCGTTTTCGTGTTCGGCTTGTTCAATCTAAGGAGATACTGACTTGATCTGTGATCGCTTTTTCAACCCCCTTTTTCCTTCGTGTCTAGCTTCTGCAGGCCATGGAAATGCCACCCCTCCAAAAGAAAGACGTTGTGAAATAGTGTGTACACTTTATAGGAGTAAAAACATGAGTAAAAAGGCGACTAGAAAATGATCTGTAGTTCCCGAGCGATTCATCAGTTCTACAAGATAGCTGACGCCAATTCGCAGGATGAAAGTCCAGCAGGTCCTGGCTGATCCGGCCATTTGTAGGTAGATGCCCACAGATAGGCGGGTGTTCAAACGCAAATTGAACCACATTACAAAATCTGCGGAGCGCAGTGGTAGTAACGCTCATAGGTCAGAGGTAGAGCGATCGACATCTTAGCAAGTCCACTCTTTTGATCTCAGCAACGGACCAAAAAAGGCTCAATATCTTCACTTCATGATCGCTTGCCTTCACTTGCCTCCATGGAGAGTTTGCGAGCAACCCCCTATAGTGAGGGTAGTGATTCTTCACGATCATCTGAGCGCCAAGTAGGCCCCGTGCCAGGCTTTCGCCGAACAGGTGTGATGTTCTTGTTCAAAAAGTCAAACTACTCTAACAACTACCAACTTTGACGGAATTTGTGCTTCCAGCTCTACCTGGGTCCTTTCATTTTTGTTCAAACATAAAAAATCCTAAATTTAGGGACAAATACTTATCCCACTGATTTGTGCAAAGCTCTATAAGCAATTTCCGACGTGCCGCTGGAACTTGCTCGCCACAATATCGCCTTGCAAGAAAAATCGATCGAATTTTGCCGGTT